>CM023449.1:182541301-182748801 GCA_013339765.2 Haemaphysalis longicornis | reverse complement strand
CCCCGAACCCCTCCTAAAAGAACTGAGTAAAATGTGCCTGATATATTTTTCAGGGCGTGTACATTGTAAATGGAATAACCGTTTAAGGTGGGCTTTGAACTTCCGTGAACTTCTGAGCTACGGCGATTAAAGACAGCTTTATTCAAAAGATGATCTTTCTCTCTGACTGCGAACACCAGACGTGCTAGCACGCAAGGCTACGACCATCGCTGCCTCTACTTCTCGTATACCCTCAAACGATTGAGTGCTCATAAGTTATTGCAGGAGTACTTCAAGGAGACGTGCTCCCAGCTTTACCGAATGGCCGAAGCCGTCTTTACAGGTAAAGAGCCAACCTATTGACTGTCCATTAAATTTATGGACCAGCGATAAATTTGATTACATCAACGCCAGCCAACTCGCATCGATGACCAACTTAAATGAGACGGGGCGCACGCGAGGACCTGCATGCATAAAGCTCCCGTAGGAGAGGATTATACAGAAAATCTAGAGGGACGAAGCGCCGTCAAACCGCTGTACGCTTTTCCGCAACACTACGGCGTTGTCCGCCGCCACAATAAGAAGAGGATGGGTGGTGTTCAGAACATCTACCTAGGATACGATCATGTAGTGTTTCCCTCTTTTGACAAGAGCTAGATGTTTACGCTTTGAGTTCCGCCGTGGAGCGTTACCAGAAAACTCAGCCCATAGCGGAGCGCACGTGAGCGTACGCCTCGTGAGAAGCGGCCGGCGCCGTCCAGGATTGCGCATGGGCTTGCGGCACGTGAGGGGTTCGAAAAAATACCTAAAAAAATACTGAGCTCAGGTGAGCGTGCGCCTCGTAGGGAGCGCTCGGCGTCGGCCAGCTCCACCTTCGAGAACACTCTGCCCACCGTTCGTGGCGTGATCTCTTGCCTGCTGTTATCTTCACGAGTTTACGTGCCTTCGCGCCTGAAGTGGGGAGCACAGATGCCGAGTTCATGCTACAGACGCAGAGTTCCGGGGCCAGTTTCCGCGGGTTCTATAGCGCGTGCTAACGCGGTCAGCTTTAGGAGAGAATAAGGAGCCTGCGGGCAAAACGATCCGAGCCTGGCAGTCATGGCGAACTTTCAGTGGCAATTTCGGAAATCCATGCGAGGGGCCGCCAGCTCTGCTGTTTGTACAGCCTTGCACCCCTAGTTCAAGCTGCACCATTTTTTTTTTGCGTACAAAGCACACCCTTGCTCCCAGTAACACCAATGAACCCCATGGTGCAACAAATTCTTTACATATACCAGCACGGTTTACAGAAGTCAGGAAGGGACCACAGGTTCAAATCAAATCAAATGGTCTTTATTTTTTCAAAACAAACATTTGGAAGAAGACCCAAGCAAAAAGTGGAAGCGAGTCCACTTGACGAGGGCTCGGACCCCTTTTACAGTGCACATCGAAAGTTTTCGATTAGACGACCAAGCTATGGAATCACGCACCAGCAGCGAAATAAAATACAAGGTTCACAATAACACATAATTCAAGAGAAAGATCATTTGAACAACGCATGAATAAATTTCGAATTTCTTTTCATAATTTTATTCGGCATGTACAAAATACTGAGCAAAGTCTCGATCTGCTAGTATTTTGTATTGTTATTCCTTATTTGTGCATAATTTATTAGCACAGGACGGAACAGAGAAGCATTTGTTCCCTGAAGAATATTGTCGAAAAATGTGCTTGCCAAGGTTTCGAGTTGCGATTTTAATATATCCGCACCCTATTTGCCAGGCCGGCTGGTTAACCTTCAGTATAGTTAATGCTTTGTCTGCACCTTATAGCCAGGTGATATGAGTAAAGCGGGAGAACATAAAATATATTAAAACGATGTAAAAGTGGTGTAGAGTGAGCGTGGTAGCTTTATGAGTAGAAAAGCTTTCTTTTGCAGCATGTCTAAGCGATTGAAGTGCTCTGTGGTCTTCCCTCCCACAAGTATCCCAGAATACCAGAAATATAAACTTTAGTTTATTCTCATGGGGTATTTTTACTAAACTTCGCTTCAGTCTGAACAGGCTTTACACTACGGCTAATAAAGTGATTACTGTGCTAATCCAACGACATGTTTTTATAAAAATAGACACTAATGACTGGAATCGAGGCAATTACTTAAACAATAAAATAACGGAAAAGGTGATTTCCTCCTAACCCAGCGCGTGATTGTTTGGGAGAAAAGAATTGATTTTATTTTGTTACCCTTCCTTCCAATTAATTGAACGTGGTCCAGGCAATCAAGGCAATCGTTTGTGCTGAGATTCTAGTGCCGTAGTATTGAAATCTCGGAACAGTACTGTCGTGTCACCCGCATAAATAACAAATGATGGTTTGACGCTGCTAATAATTATGCCGTTAATATCCGAGTGGAATGGGAGCGGACCAACGATGCTTCTTTGGAAACAGCACCATTCAAACTTATGAGTAAAATAAATCGTACATCACTAGGGCTTCTGTATCACTAGCGAACAGCTGTTAATGGCTGACTGAAAAGAGCCCACAGTGTTTGCCTGGAGCACAAGCGTGTGATTATCGCCGCGTTAAGGGCTCATGCGTGCCCAGCGGAGGGCGAGCCGTGGCGGCGTGGCACCAAGGTCAACAAAACATTGCCGCTCAAGTGCACTCGTACAGAGCAAGGTTAGGGCATTTAGAGGCGAGTGGAAACCCGCGCAGTGAGCGAGCCGAGTAGGTAAGGAATTGCGCCGACAGGTGGCAGGTCGGCCTTCAGCGGCAGGAGGCAGCCGCAGATTTAGACGTGCTATCGTCGGGAGACTCAGGTATGGGCAAGACCACACCAGTATATGGGCAGTCTTTGCAAAAATTTTCTAGGCCACGACAAAAGTTCTGGGGCCACAAATAGACTGAATTTGTTTATGACAGTAACAAAGAAAGGTTTCATCGCTAACTTTTTGACATAGACATTTGGGTCTTACTCGAGAGGAACACTTGTATTTTGAACTTTTTGTTGCCTATTAACTTTTTGCACGGCTTACAAACTTTTCGCCAAGACTGCAAGTTGTGTGCATTAAACATAAATTGGCGGTTTAACGCGCCGCCGCTACACCTCGGCCATGAGGCGCACCGTGCTGAAGGGTTACAGATTACTTCAGACGCTCTGAAGATCCTTAACGTGTGCCGAAATCTGGACGCATGGGTGTGTTCGTTTATTTCCTCCATCAAAAAACGGCCGCAGCAGGCGGTATTGAATCCGCATCCTTCAGCTCAGCAGCACAACGCCTTTAGCCACTGAACCACGCGGCGGGTGCTGGCAGCAATCACATAGGGGACTTATGATTTGGTGAATGCCTTCAATTACGGCAAAGGGTTTTATTATTCTTCTGATGTTTTCTAGTTGTTGCATCGGCTACCACGAGAACTGGAATAGTAAATGGCTTCCGATAAAGAAATACTCACTTCACTATAACAATCTAATGTTAGCTCGTTTTCAAAAAAGAATATTGTATTTTGCCAATTTTGGTGCCATACTTTGTCATATGCCAGGATGCCGGCAGGGTTAAAAAAGAAAAGCGTACGAAAACAAATCCCCAGCTACGCAGTTTACACCCCGCGAAGCTGCAATTTCCGCGGGTAGATTCACTTCACCTAAGTTTAAAAGACTTTATTCTTGATAGGATCAAAGTTTAACTTGAAAGTGCAAAGTTCTGTGCCGACTGTACTTGACGTGTAGCCACGGTGAGTGGCAAAGATAATAAACACCCACAGTTAAAGCATTTTTTTAACTAGTTGAGAAGCTTGCAACAATAGTGTGTATTACCAGTGAACATGAATAAATTTGATGTACAAATTGACAAATTTCCTTCTTTCGCTGTCGTTTGTACCGCCTACCGCAACCCCCTATCATTACCACCACCTTTTTGACACTTTCACAGATACTTCCCCAAACTTCAAAAACTTGAAATTCGTAAGGACGTCGAAAAGCATGACTAATCATTGTCCTCAAAATCCAACAAGAGCAACAAATCCAACAATCCAAATCCAACAATCCAACAAATCCAATTGGAGCATAGCTATGTACTATAATCAAAGACAGTGCTTTTGTTATCGAACAAGCTAAGTCGTTCACGCTGAATTAATTGCTCTACACTGTTATATGCAAAGTAACTTGCACGTCTATACAAGGAAAGTAGGCTGCTGTTCGCAACTACTTTATTTAGGAACGCCATGTCATGGTTAGGCAGCATGTGAGAACGTAGACAAGCTATAAACGAATTTGTCGCCATACAAGCATTTTCGGGGCCCGTACACGTTTTAAACTCTTGGGTACTGGTTGATAAAAAGCTTGTAGAGTTCACATAAACATAAAGTGGCCAGCTTTATAACTGCAATAACATCTTGAACGCAAACGTTCCGCGCGTGGAACGCACTGGTGTTCAGGGCAGAGATAATACTCGTTCATTAGATTGTCACGAGGGGTCCCACCGCAGAGGGATGTGGTCCTTAGTCCAGAACACCTTGATATTTGCCCACTGCGACGGCTCTCTTCACCAGCCGAAGCTGGTCTTCTCCGTCGGAGCGCGACAGTACTTCATCCCACTGTAAACAGGAAGGGGTATGTATTGGCTCCAGTTCAGGGTTCGCTGCGCATGCTGACATGACATGGCAGAGTGTACCCGTCTCCTCGCCGACACAGCTCACGTGTGGGCGTTCGCGACAGGCCGCAGGAAACGCTCATTCCCACACGAAAGTCGCAGCTGGCTTTCGACGGCAGATGAGAAGGCTCACGTTTTCTGGGAACTCCTTTTCCGATCCTGTTTTTTTTCTGCCGTGACGTAGTAGGCTGCTGAACGAGCGGTGGGCCAGCGAACCGCGGAAAGCACAGATCAATCACCTGTAGCTCGCAAGCCGAAGAGCTTGTTTCGCTTGTAGTTGGTTCGGTAAAGACCAAATTGAGATTGAAAGGAACAGAACTGAAAGAAGTGCGTCGAAGTTCCTTGCTTTTCTCATGCTGAAGTCACTTCAATTTGCAGAGAAGCATAGCATCATTGAAGGCAAAAGAAAACGCTGCCAAAAATCGAGCGCTGAGTACACACACCTGTGTTTGTCATACTTATACGCAAACCTGCGCATACGGACGGGACAAGAAAAAGAAGAGACAGGTCTGCTCTCGTCCTGTCTCTTTTCCTTGTCCCGTCCGTATGCGCAGGTTTACGTATAAGTATGACGAACCAGCTAGCCCAACAACATGCTTTCCACACCTGTGTACCGACACGAATTTCATGTTCAGCAGGTGGATCTCGAAAATGACTTTTGTTTTTAACATCGGTCTTGTGGGGTGACACGCAGACAGTTGCAATGATGAGACATCTATTCGCACAGTGCTTATCAAACTTATCGTTCTCGCTGCAGTGACGGAATCTCGTAGCAATGTTGAAAATGTGGTACAGTTCACGCCACCATGACAATGCCGTTTTAAAAGGCCACATATGATGCAAGTTTAATGTTCATAGTTGCTTCGCCTATCTCCATAGAGAATGCGGCACTTGTGACAGAAATGAACTCGTAGCCTTTATCTTAGAATTCGACGCATGCAAGGTTTGGGCCAAAAATTTCCTTCCACGTATACACGTAACGAGATCTCTCCCTCCCGAATATTTCCCATCTCGGAATTGTTACGTGGCGGCAGGGCGAAGATGACACGGACGATGAGATGGGGTGAAACCATCTAAATACAAAGGTAAGGAATCTATTTACAATGAAGCCACGACAACTCCAGCAGAGTACGTGGCACCCCGTGCTTCATCGTTGTCGGCGTGGGTCCCCTAGAGCTATGTTCCAGCGTCCACTTCTGCTTCCCGTAACAATGTACCTTTCGCGCCTGCGTAGCGGCTATCTCTAAAATGCATTAAAGCTGAAGTGCGAATAGCACAAAGTTGAACTAAGGAGATGTGTACACAACCCAAGTACACAACACAACATCTCTCCGGTGTACACCGCCCATTCGAGCGCTGTTCCTAATTCAGTGTCAAGTCAACTAGCCCAACGTGTTACCCCAATCGATGGAAGACTCGCAATGCTGCTCCGAATGTTTCACCCCCGTTTGGCCGATAGTATACAACTCGTAGAGAAGGAGGATTTTGTCGCAGCGACTTCAACATCACCAGCGCTCACCACCATCACCGTCGATTTCACTAATGGCTACCACGTGTCGTATCCATAGGGAACACCATGACCAGCCGCTACGTACGCGCGCTTTCACTCCGGTCTTTACGCAGCTGCCATGACAACCTTCTGTATACCAATGCGGGCTCGGCCGCACCAACAGAACAGCCGTCTAGGAAGCAGACGAGAAGTAGACTAAGTGGAAACTCGGGCATTGCGTTGTGCTCCCAAACAGTAGATGAAAGCGGAGCTCTGAGTGGCGCGATCTTGCTTGAGCTCCTTTAGTAGAGTTTAAGGCAAGCGCACTGAAGGCCAAGAGCGCCAGTGTTATGGTCACGTAAAAATGTAAGCGAACCTGCAGTGAAGTGGATTAGCAATAAAACGCTAAAATACTATGCCATGGCCTGGGGATGCAAATTTTTTAAGGCCATTCATTTCATGCTACAGCGCGACACCACCCAATTCGGCTAGCAGCCATGATGACTGACCATGCCAGTTCCTTTCTCATTACTTGGCTGTATTGCGTGATTATAAGGAAAATCTTTGTGTTGGCTTGGAGCTGTGGAAGGTGGCTGTTCAGTTTCATGCTGCGCTTTCAGCTTGGTGTAGGGCTACACGTGTGTGGCGGCATTCGCTTCGCATTTGACCTTATGCGCTGGCCACTGCTCTCCAAGAGTTAACTGCATGGTTTCGACGAAGATTGGCGCACGGTCGTCTATAATTTCGAAGCGGATGAACGTCGCGTACGGCCACTAGTGGTGTCATTACAGAAGGCCTATCTTGTTTCTTTCGTCTGATGGAGCTCCTGAAGATGGGATGACGAGAAGGTGGCCACTGCGGGAAAAGGCGTCCGCTGGCTCGGTGCCTGTTTCTGTTAACGTTTACCGGGAAGAAGAGGGGTGGTGGTTTGCACGTGCTTGTGTGCGCGCACTTTGCCAAAGCTGTTCGGGTTGATCGTCGCCGCCTCGCAGGCACCGTTAATAGCTCAAAAAGGAAGCGTTGTTCTTGGAGCCTGACCTACGTTGGCACACGCAGCAGGTCTATACAGAGAAACTGCGTCAAATGAATGGCCCGTAATCGCGCGTTTATAACGAATTTTTAAGTAACCGTGCACGTGTGCACGAGGGTTTAAAGCTCTCTGTTTTGTTTCCCTTTTTGCACACCTGGCGTCGTTTTATGTTTGTTTCGCACAACGTTATTGCAAATCTGTCGGGTCTGCGCTGTCAGGACAGAATGGAACTTAAAAATGACAACTGAGGCTCACAGCCTACCCGGATGCCCTTTTCTTCTCCCCATACACCTGACACAACGCTTATGTTCTCCCCACTGTCACACACGCCCCTGAAGCATCCTCGTGATGTACACAAAACATTAATCGAACATTTATCATTCATTTCATGGTTAGCTTTTTGTAGATTGGGAAAGTAATTCAGACCTGAACAAGCATAGGTGCCCTAAACCTGATCATAGATTGTTTCTAACTCTACTGTACTTTTCAGTCCGCTCAAGAACCTCAATATTTTCAGCAGATGAGTTTCTAGTCTGTCGCACATGCGCATTTTGAGTCTAGTTCGCATACGTACGTGTCCTTAGTCCATTGCGCGCACGAGTCCTCAGTACAGACTCCCGTCGATTTCCAGAGTTTCAGACCGTCGCGTTGCAGAGTTTCCGACTGTCGAGTTTCCAGGCTGCCGAGTTTCCGAATATTCCGCCGTGGGTGCCCTGTGTTGCAGAGCGCCGAGTACCGAGTTTCAGAGCACCGAGTTCAGAGTTTCATATTGTCGAGTGCCGAGGAGCTTCAAACCGGCTAGTGCCGAGTTTCAAACAATCTAGTTCTGAGTCCGTCGTACGAGTTCTAACACCGAAAGAGTGTTAGAACTCGGAGGTCTTATAATTTCCGAGTGAGGCTAAGCCTTGCGCTGGCTCGTCAGTCTCAGTTTGAACGAGCACGTATGAGCGCGGCAGCGATGAGGTTGAGTAGGAGTGAGCCTCAATCAGCTCGCCAGCGAGGTGATGTCGAAATAAACTTCTGAGCGAGTTTGAGCTCGCAGCTTCGACGTCACCGACGTATGCTCGTAAGTGATTTACGCCTGTTTACATCGAAGGGTTAAAGTAACGATGCACCCCCGCGTACGAAACTTTTTTTTCTGCCTCGCTGCTCATGAAGACTTTAGTCTTCGCATGAAGGAATAGCACGTTAGAATTTGCATGCAATTTATTTATTTATTTATTTATTTATTTATTTATTTATTTATTTATTTATTTATTTATTGTTCTAGAGTGACGCGACGAAGTTACACCGGGGCATGAGGTGCGAAGTAGTGGAGGGCTCCGGATTAATTTTGACCTCATGAAGATCTTTAACAAGCGCGAAAATCTCCACACAGGGGCGTTTTCGCTTTTCGCCTCCATCAGAAAAGCGGCCACAACGGCTGGGATCGAACGTGGGATTGGCAAAGCGATCGCAACAACCACTATTGGTGCAGAGACCACAAAGAAAACACGTTGTTCCGTGCACGTTTTCCGCTCCAACTACTCCGAGAAAGCCAGAATGTGCGCCTTGCACAGCACTGCGGTAAGAATAGCAAAACGGACTCCGCGGAGCCCGCCTGGCGTCCTTCCTGAAGCCGTTTTCCTCTCCGCGCGAATCTGCCCGTGTGCGACGGGAGCGCGCCATGCAACGCACGCTTTTCAGACCATAGCGTTGTCGAGGAAGCGGGACAAAGCGAACAACACAGCGGTGGAAGAATTGACAAAGCCGTGGCTACTTGTGGCGACGCGCGCTTACCAAGCCGCGGTGTCGCCAGCGCTCCGGGCTCCTTCGCCACAGAAAAATGGTAAAGCGAAAGCGAAAGTGACAATTCATTTGACCGTTGTTTCTCAACGAAGCAACGCACTAATTTAATGTTGGCAGCACTTAAACCAGCATTTGCGTGTATAACCCGACTTGATCATTTGCTGCTATTCAGACATTTTCAACGTGCGCGTCCAGTACTAGGCCATAGAGTTTATTACTAATATGTACTAGAGGGAAATCTGTCGCATGCAAAATCGCACGTCGTCGTAGGCGCCGCCGCCGTAGCGGCTCGAAACGCTCCGCTGCTACTTGGCTTTGGCCGGCCACTTGGCTTGTTGTCGCCCTTGAAGCCAAAAATCAATAAAAAAGGGATTACTTTTTTTGTTTGTGATTTACGCACCTTCCAAATAATCCCTGAGAAATCTCTTCTAGTTATACCATTATATTGTAGGACAAGTTTATGTATAAATCTTAACAGTAACATCGTTTTCTTGCAGCCAGAGACAATTTTTCCATCCTTTCATCAGTAATTTTAAAGACAAGTGGAACGTTCTTACATGATATACTCGACAGCCCGCTCGCCGAAGTGCGGCTATATATTTTATTATATTAGTATGATACAAGAAGGGACCAAAGAGCGACGGTATAGGCCCGTCCTGCGCACCACCGTGGGAAAATGCAGTCGAAACGCGGCAACGCTGACTGTTTCCTGCCTCAAGGGGGGGGGGGGGGGGGGGGGGAGGCACAAGACATCCCCGCGCTATAGTATACCGACGTCCAGCTCGCGAAGCCGGCCGCCACCGGTTCTAGCGCGTGCTGACGCGTCCCACATTGGGTAAATGTGAAAGCGTGAGGACAAACGATCCGGGCCCGCCAGGTCATGCATGTAGATGGATATGACTAATACTACCATAGTGAGAAGCGACGATGAAACATGTATAATAAGCAATCTCAACCTAATGAAATGCGCGTGGGTGTGTCCTTCAGTGCTTACATAGAACATGTAAATAACAATCTCAAACCTAGTGGCAATGCTGCTGGTGTGTCCTTCAGTGCTACATAGAAAAAAAATAATCCAGTTTCGCTATGTGTTTGCGCGACTTAGTGCAAGTTTCGCTAATTTTTTTAAAGCACCTGTGATACTAAGTAGCGAAAGAAACGTCCCTAAAGCTTAATAAAACCAGCCAACCTAACTTTTTTCCTTCCCCTTGTTATGAAAAACATTCTCGGGCTTCTCGGTCCCAATACGTGATTCTAGGATACAAAACAAGAGAAAACAAGCGCTGATAGTATCGTTCGTATTTCCTTAAAAAAGAGATAAAGATCTACACTCATGCTTCTTGGAAACAACTCAGCGCTGTTTCTTTCTTGCATGTGTCACTACAAGCACGGCCGCTCGATGGAAACAAGGTCTTTCATTCGAGCGGCCGTGCTTCACGTATTAAACCGAGAGCACGAAGCGAAATTTCTTGCGGTTCACACCGGTTGGTTTTACTAAGGTTAGGGCGAGGTATTCCTGGATTCTGTAAGGTAAGATATTTCATGAGTCATAAAAATATATGTTCAACAAGGATCTAAATGCAGGGTTTTTGAGCTCTTGAATCTTGTATATTCTGGTCTTTCCGGTCGAAGCTCCCGTTCAATTGCATGTAAGCGCGCACGGCGGAAACAAATACAGAAAACAACGAGTACGACAAAACTCTGGATGACCGGAGAACAAAAAGCCTTCGTGTTGACACATTTCTGACGTGAGCCAAGGAAGCATGTCCGGGAAAAAAGCTGACGATGTGTGTTTGCCTATGTCATCAAAGAATTGGCTGAAACGAGTTACCTTTAATGCGAGCTAATTCCAGTCACTGGCGCCCCATGAACCCTCTAATAAACTGTGAACGTGTAGGGACTATTTTGTTGTGGTTGAGTTTTGCTGCCCCGATTCGAGTGAACGCTCGATTTCGCGTGGAGCGGCAACGACTGTTTCCTTTCCGTGGCTGCACGCCTTCCGTATGCCGACCGCTTTGCTGGCAGCTTTGACAGCATGCACACGCTTGGCAGCACATCCGCTTCAAAACACACAAAGCTTCTGTACGCCATCCGGCTCGCCGAACCAAACATACAGGAATTTGAAATGTATTCACTTCGTTTGGTCATAGACGAGCACAAAGAATACAGAACACAGATTCCTTATTTGCTTTTTATGCGTTCACACAAGCGTAATGCATGTACAGGGGGGATCAAAACAAATACGAACGGAGCGCACAGCCTCCGGCTCATGCTGCAACCATCTGGCTGCCAAGTCAGTAAACTGCGCGCATTCGCACTTTTCGAGAGGGTTTGAGGGTGTGGCCTACTTTTATGGGAAATGCTTGATCAAGAAGCGACGACGGTCGTCGATTCGAGGCGCCTTTGCACGCTGCGTCGACACTGAGCAGAATGATCGTTGCAGGGTATCATGCCAGTTGAAATGAGCCTGCGCCACACTTGGCTCCCAAGTTCAGTAGATAACAGGATGCTCAGTGGCGACAGAGCGTAAAAAGACGCCTGAAAATAAACTTCTTTATCAAGCATTTCCCCTAACAGTAGGCCATGCTCTCAAACTCTCTGGCAGAACTGCGCATGAGCGCAGTTTACTGACAGTGCAGCCAGACGGTGCGGCATGCGTCGGTGGCTGTGTGCTCCGTTGCTCGTTTTGATCCCCCCTGTATGTACGTGAAAAATTATTCGGACAAAAAGTTTGTTCACCTACAAAAACCTGGTAACGCACATATGGGGAAACAAGTGTGTACAAACTTCAGAGTATTCTAAAAGGCCTGTTTTCTTTTCTGCCCGTCCTGCAAAAACGAATTCGAACGGAAAACCCTGCACCGTTAAAAGTCGTTTTTGCAACACGCAAAGATAACAGGCTTCAAGCATCACACACTAAACCTTTTTACACACTTTTAGCCAAAACGGGTGTAGAATAAGTGGAAAAAGGGGTTGGGATGCCGTCACAACAAACCCTTTTCTTAAATCTCAACACCCTTTTCCTAGCTCTACACCTTTTTTGCGTATAAAAGGGTGTTGATCAACTTCAACACCCTTGTTTTCTTAGGGTGTTGAAAGGGCGTGGAAAAGGTGTTCAAGCTGTTCACTGAATAATTGATTGATTGTGGGGGTTTAACGCGCCGACGCAACGCAGGCGATGAGGCGTGCCGTAGTGGAGAGCTCCGGATTAATTTTGACCACCTGGGGATCTTTATCGTGCGCCGAAATCTCGTATACACGGGCGTTTTACTTTTCGCCTCCATCAGAAAAGCGGCCGCCGCGGCCGGGAAACGAACCCGCGACTTTGTGCTCAGCAGCGCAACGCCTTAGCCACTGAGCCACCGCGGCAGGTCTGTTCACTGAATAAGGCCACGCTTTGATGCATAATAGCAATGTAAAGAACAAGACATCCCCTCATATACTTCTCTACTCGCAAAAAATTTTCAAACGCAAAAAAAATAATTGCTCGTATGGAATGATGGCTTATTTCCATATGCGATGCACCTCATGCCCCAGGTTTAGCTTTGGCACGCGAAACACCAATTCGAACCATCAAAATAAAAAGGACTATAGTCGTGCGGGCGAAAAGGGGCGTTTACCGACTGCAACATGCATGGCTTTCTGTTGGGTGTTGACACGATGTGAAATAGGTGTTCAGTTGCAAAAAAGAACAGCGGAGCGGTGGGTCGACCTAATTCCTTCCGGTGTTGCTAATATTTGTTATGTTTGCTAAGCTTTCAATGTTCTTGCTAAGCTAGGATGACCGCTGAGGGATGAGACCAAGTTGAACCGGATTTTACAAGGTTGTTCCAGTGTGTAACCCCCCCCCCCCCCCCCTGCCAGGGTATCGAAGGGGGAAACAAGCTAGGCCGATCCCCCCCTCCCCCCCCATCCTGTTTCTTCTCCAGCCTTGCACCACTATTGCAAGCTCCGCCAATTTTTTTGCCTTTTAGAATACAAAAATGACTAATAACCTTTGAAATAGTATAGTAAGCGGTGCGGATACACATACGCCCCTTGTGCTCACACTCTAACAAGCTCGAAAAGCCGACTTCACTGTTATAATACCCTATCTGTGGTGGTGCAAACCCTTTACAGGTGCCGCAGTTCCTTTTCTTTGTATTTCTTTGCTAACGACGCCACCGAAACTTACCCAAGCTTAAACAGCTTCAACGGGTAATAATTATGCCAATTCATATTGCTTTAAACATCGTGAGGTAAAAAAACAACCCCTGCTTGTGGGAAATGTCCAGTCCACCCGGGTAAAGAGGTACAAATGCCTCCAAAGTTGGGAGGTCTCTTCACCTGTTTTCTTAGTTGTCGGTCTTTTCTTGCACCCGTTTTTTTCTTTATGCTTTTTTAGTTTCGAACGACCCTAATTGTGTAGCTTTAGAGCCTTCTGGGAAAAGGGTGTATAAATAATGAATACGCTCTATGAGGGTGTTGAGGTGGCGGGGAAGATTTGTTAGGTATTTAATAAAATTCCATAAGTTATGGAACACAGAAACGACCTCGTGAGCAAAAAGATTTTGCGAATCCGCGTGTTGATTTGTACATTCTCACAGTAAAAATCCATACTTTCAAAATTAGCGCTAAAATATGTTTTTTTGCGACAAGCCCACTAACTCGATTTGGGGTCTTTCCTCTGCTAGATAGAAAAAGCAAGAACAGCACAAGTAAGTATACACTCCAGGTACCGCTTGCATCCCGTTGGTTTATTGGTGTTCCAACTGTAACTTTGCGCGTATTAACTGTGTGTTGATGAATGCTGTGCGCTCCGGCGATTCATTGTCACTGCGCATGCCATCGACCTTAAAAAAGGGGTGTGAAGATGCTCAATACCCTTTTTTAGGGTTTTGAGCTAAAACACCTTTTTTTTTTCAATCCGTACAACCTTTTTTTTTGCCAAAACTCCTTTTAAAGGTGTTAGCCATGGGACCAGATTTTTACAACCCCTTTTCGGCCAAAAAGGATGTAAAAAAGCTTAGTGTGCACGCTACTGAGTAAAGTACAAGATATGAGCACGTTCTCCGCGCCGATATTTCAGAATGGTGTGAGACTGCAAATACCGGGAAATATTTAAGTACTGCGACTGTTCCGGTCAAGTGAAGAGAGGCGATGCTACTATCATATTTCCCCCAATTACGTTTCAATTCCATGGTAAACATTAAATCGGTATGCCCTGGATTGGACCTTGTCGAACAGGACGTACGAGTAAACTTGGACCGGGTTACAAAAAACGTGAATAGATCTAGCGAAATCTAAGGCAGTTTACATAATTGGTCGCCACGTGAAGTTGCAAACGACAGTTTTGAATGATCTAAAATCATCATTGTGATGAGGTAAATTTTTTTTCCAACTAAAAATAACAAGAAACACAATAACATGTTAAGGTGCAGTGCTTCCTATTCCGTCATGCGGTTTTAATCGCGCATCGAAGCCGAAACGGAGCTGCTTACATACGAACGGTAGTGTAACGTTTAGCAGTACATGGCGCCACCTCGTGGATGCCCGAAAGGTTTATTGCCAAATTAAAATGATTTCCGCCAAGTTAGGGAGAAACTCCTTGCGGTTACACCGCTACATAAAACGCACGCATTCATACCAGCTACTGGACGCGTATCTCGACAAAAAAGCGCTTGGCTGTCTCTTTTAGCGGCAATTCCATTTCCGCCTTGTCAGGGCGCAGGATGGGCTCCATGAGTGGCAGCCATGACTCGCACCGCTACGATGTTGCTGTAGCAAAGATTCGATTGATTGTAGGGTTTAACGCGCCGACGCAACGCAGGCGATGAGGCGCGCCTTAATGGATGGCGCCGTGTTAATTTTGACCACACGGGGATCTTTAATGTGCGCCAGAAATCTCATACACACGTGCATTTTGCCTTACGCGCCGCCACCAGAAAAGCGGCAGCGCGCGGCCGGGTAATCGAACCCGGGACCTCGTGCTTAGCAGTGCAAGGCCTAGCCACTGAACCACCGCGGCGGGTAGTAGCAAAGATTAGGTTTTGTGATCAGCATCTGCGCAACGAGCACGCGCATTCACAGACGTCTAACGGAACATGTTATCGGCCACACGCGTCTATTTTTACGTCCCCAGAAATTGGGAGTGGGGCGAAATCTAACCACCTGTATATTTTGCAATAACCACGCACCCGGCATGGTAGGAGGGGGCACAAATGTGCCAATCAACGCTACTACGTGCCAACAGCGTCGAAATTTTGTACTGAGCTGATGTAGAAGATAAAATGATTGATTTGACAGCGGGTTATTGTGATAGAGGGGCCATCTAAAGGCGGGCACGGAGTAGCAAAGAAAACAAATACGCGTATACCAGCCTGTGTAGTGCTGCATCTGCTGTGCTGCTACTTTACTGGTGATACGAGGCAGAGCGTTACTTTCAGTCTTTCTTCATGGCGTTGTTCAGAGCAGCTTGAGAAAATGGTGCATTCAAAATCGCCAACCGCTGCTCCGACAGCGAAGACACATATGAAGTTGAGGACAATCACGGACGAAAGAAAAGTGCCGTTTATTATTTCGCTAGCCTGGCGACGTTAATGCCAAGGATGATATTTACGGATAGGATGGCGAAATATATTTTTGGTGAGCAATGTCCTCAATAAATGGAGCCATGTGCTTTGCTTGTTCTTGAATATCGAAACGAAAACAAAACAGTTATATTCTCGTTGGAATCTTTCTGGGCCGTGAAAAGAGGGAACTGCGCGATCCATACTAGGTAATTACGGCCAATATAATTACATTGGTTGCGATAGGCATAACAAAATTACAACGAGATTGTTTTCTTTCGTCTCATCTCGATTACCAGAAAAAAACTTTTTCCAGCAATTTTTTACAAAAAATGACTATTCAAATATTCCTGTTTCGGTCACGACCCTTGCAACGTGTTCAAGAGCGGGCCTTTGCAAGATGCTGCTACAGCAGGCGAAACACGTCTGCGCTGAACATTTAGCTTTGCATCTGTGCTGAGACAGGAAATGAGTAAAGTGAATAACAAACATGACGGAGCTCCACACGGGACACCACAAATTCACATACCACCTTGCACACACACGCACACACACAAAAAGAATAGTCTGGAATGAACTTAATCCGGTTGGGTCTCAAAAGTAAAACCTTAGAGTATTTACAAAAGTTAGCTCACAACACAAGCTAATCGCTTACAGGTATGAATACTTTTCAATGTTACAGCGCTGGAGACGAAAAATGAAAAAAAGAAAGCACGCATTGCAAGCCACATTAAGCCCTCAAGTCACATCAGCCACGACGCATTGGCTCGCATAAGCGTATACCCACGTGCGGCCGCTTAAAAGAAGGAATAACCCATTCTTGCTTCATTTGGCGCATCACTCGGACAGACGCGTGTTTTCGCGAGCACGTGTTCGCGCGTCCGAATGACAGCAGTAATCGCGCTGGAGACGAGACGCCGCGCCAAATGGGTCACAGCATGCCGTCATCGGCAGGCACGGCCACGTGTTGCTGGTAATAGCTGTGACTGAACTGTTGGCGGGTGGTCTCTCGCGTGGCTATTACGCAAACCATTTGGAGAAGACTGCTGGAGGGTCAAGGACACGCGGCGGCGGACAAGACACTCCTAGCAGAGGGGTGGGCAGGCAGATCTTAACGCGAGGTGCAATATCGGGGCCGGGCTTACCACAAGGAGGTTGCAATGGCGTTACGTGGTTACCCGGGCTAAACATTTAACACTCCGCCCTACATTTCAAACGCCCGCCCCGGTTCGGCCAGTGGAGCATTCAGCGGCATGTCGATCGTTACACGTGTTTGTCCACAAGGTTCGACAGACCGCCCGTCGTCCTCGAAGAGTTTCACGGCGAAGCACGCGGAGACACTGAGCAAACAAACCGGCCTTCCGTACGCTTTTGTCGGCATGCAACAACACGCCATCCGCTTCGACTTGTGATTACAGAAGGGACGTGCGCTCACGAGCCGAACGAGCGTCACGACGCGCGTGCAAGCGACTTGGTCGACTCACAGACGGAGACTGGCAGCTGCACGCTGGCGGCGGAGAGCGTATCCGAAACAGCGGTGGTATCCGTCCTTGCACGGGGCAAACGGGGACAGGGACCTTCGGCCAGTTCGCCCGGCGGAACAGCAATGGCAGCACGGCCAGACAGCACGAGAGACGCAGCGGCGAGGAGGGCCGACCTTACCGCCGGCCGCCGCCACCGCCTGGGAGGGAACCGGCCCTTGTGCCGTAGCCTGGCGGCGCGCCCTGTCGGCCAGGTGCGAGGCTGACCGCCGCCGATGATTCTCCGGCTGCTAAGTCGTAAGGGCCTCGACGCCTGGGTAATCAAAAAGGGGCTGGATGAGCAGGCGCGCAGAAAGCAGACAGTCACGGCAAGTGCAGGTGATTGGGTCGGGCAACGAGTGCAAAGCATGCGCGGATGAGCTCGGTCCCTGTGGTCAAAATGCGAATCGGTGTGCGTGTGCACCGGTGCACGCACGCAGACAGGTGGTGCAACTAGGTACGCAATTGGCGTCTGAAAGGTAATTCACGAGAGTGCTGCTGCGGCCTGTTGGAAGGGCATGGCGAAGAATGGAAGCGCTAACACAAACGACAAGCGAGTAGACACACAAGGCGCTAACTTCCAACAGTGTTATTACCAGACAACTTATGATTTACATAAAAACTTTCCCGCATCAGAATGCGTACTTATTCTTTGCCGTCTCAAAGGGTTTTCGCAGGGTGGTCTAATTATCGGATTAAAATTCTTGCGGTATATGGCGGATCGCACGATGAATATGTGTGATCGCTGTCATATCGTAAAATAATTTGCATTTTCAGCTTACGTACGTCGTCTACGCCACGTATCCATGCGTACAATTTGGTGCCGGACTTGATGCTGATGCGTATCGCAATGGTCAAAACAATTTGCTCTCGCACGTAAATGTCTCCAAAAACACCCATAGGCTGCCTTTCCTCTACCTAGCTTTTTGTCATAACTTGCGTGTTGTGCGGAAAGCCGATGTTAGATGTGCTACGCTGAGTAACTCAACGCTCATGCATGCAGCAAAATCACCTTCTTGCATTGTCACCAAGGTCGCGCAAAACATAGAAAAGGATGACGGGGAAGGGGGGAGGAGAGTTTCGGGGAGGGCTTCATGGACCCTTAAAATTCCGTCGCGTCCCCTGTGGGGTCCGCGGACCCCCATGCGCGGACCCCCACCCACTGCTTTAAGAGAGATAAGGCTTGTTAAAGAAAAAAAAAAAAAACTGCGCACCACTATATGAGGAGAAGCAACCATAGGGCGTACTTTCTGTACACGTAGATCTCTGTTAAACTGCCACCATTTGAGGCCCTGTGTGGTGCTATTAACTCGCTCAAATAGGCTCGAGTAAGGGAAGGTGGCTGCAGAAAAGAAGTTTTTAAGTTCGCCACCAGGCTTTCCTTTTATTTCAGAACTGTTCGCAGCTTGCCGACCATAGGATGTAAGCTTAGAACTTTTGCGAAAGCTGTCTTGATTGGCACTATTATAAGCTGTTGCCCATTTCTAGTTCTTACCTACACACAGGCGGATCCTTTCACCGGGTTTTAAAGCAGGTCGGTAGCTCTGACTCTTTCTATTGCTTACGTGGTGGCGAAGTTGTGGACGCACAATTGGTTCACCGTTTCCAGATATAATCCAGCTGTGCAACCGCGTTGTTAGGTTCGAACGCTATTATTTGTGCTTACATGCATTCCGTGTGTGGAAAAAAAAAAAAAAAAAAAAACTACAGTAGAATCTCGATAAACGGAAATCGCTTAAACGGAATTGCCGCTTAAACGGAACAGGAGCCGGTAAGTTGGTTGGCTTTGTATTCAGATAACGTAAAAAAACTTCCGTTTAATCGGAACTAAAATTCCTGCGTCACCGTGTAAACAGAACTAGAATTGGAACTTGTTGCGATACCCATTGGCATCAGAATCGGCTTTTTACGGTTCCGGCTGTTTCGTTTTTGTTTTTTCTTCCTCCGTGTTTCTTTTTTTTTTTTAGCCTCGTTGGCCTCGTAAGCCTCGTCTCGTAGATGGTTAGCCGTGTTAGCGCAACGAATGCAACATCGCAGTTCTTGTTCCAGTCGTTTGGTCTCGATTCAAGACGCCGAGATTACAGGGCTCAGCTCCTGCCGCCTCGTTCGTGCCATCGTGGTGCTATTCGCGCTATATTACCGCGTTGCCGTCTTCTAAATTCGGTGGTTCGTAAACATTCGCGAAGTTGAGGCTTCTAGCCTCTGTCAAGATGCAGTAGCAAGGACTCAACAAAAATAATTGATGCATTTTGTAGTGCACAATGACTCATTGTTGCCACATCAACTTTGTGAATTCTGTGCCTAAACCTCTTGTAGTTTTCTTGCTGTCTGAAAAACTATCAGCTACATTTAGTGCTGAGAGTTCCATGAAATGGTATTAAGAGCGTGTACGCACATAAATTTGCACTTTCACACGTCTCTCTCAGTGAACGGAACTCCTGCTAAACGGGACGAATTTTTTCGGTCCCTTGAAGTTCCGTTTATCGAGAGTCGACTGTATATAGGATAAATAAGCCTTCCGAAATTTCTTCTCAAAATTGTTCAATAGGTTTCTGAGTCTAATGTGCAATGACTTCAAGGTGCGAACACAAGTACAACAAAAACAAAACCTTCAGGACATGTTATTTCTTCGCAGCCTGTCTCCTGTCTCACGTTGTTAAACCCTACAAATCTGGAGGGCAAGTGGCACAGATCGCTGTAGAGGAGACATTCACGTTTCGGCTAAGCTTGCTGAGCAAGAAACGAAGCTTAGAAAGTGCTTTGGGAAATAAAGAGGTTATCATCAAAGGAAAACGTTTTGCAAAAAAAAAACTGCTACGTCAAAATTATTAAGATTTGTAGGCCTTAAGTAGCATAAATGTCGATTATTTTGCCGCACCATTCTTCTCAACGTATTCAACAGTGTTGCGTTATGTGTATAATGTGTCACGGTGCAGAATTCCCTACAGGAGTTGAAGTACTACAGGAGTTGACGTACAAGAAACGCTTTTTTTCCTTTAGCTGTTTCCCTGTTAAAAGTGCCCATTGAAGGGGACTTGCGCCGATTCCGCTCGGGCTGCACGAATGACAGTTTGGCTGCGCGCTGCTAAACGGTGCAACAAAGTACGTTTTGCCATGATGTCACTGACGATAGCCGGTGGAAATAGTTTGAAGAATTAATTGAAATCCCCCCTTTTATCACTCCAGAAACAATGTTAACATTTTGTTGTATTTGCATTGTTCCTAACCGCAATCGGTGCCTCACACAAGTCCACAAAAAACACGGTCAGGGGCGACTGAACACCGGCGCTGATATCTTCGCTGTTATTCGCTGTGAAGCGAATCGCAGAGGAATCATGATTGACGGAAAATTATCAGAGATCGTGGAACATAACAGAAAGGGCTGAAACGGGAACACAACCACCGTGCCACAACAAACTCCCTACGAGAATGCCGCAGAGAACGGTCGCCATGGAGCAACACCCCACCAGGAGGCGGTGGCACGTCGTTGGGCGAGAGATTATTGGTTTTTTGTTATCGTTGCTTCTTGTTATGCAAAAATAAATCAATAATACATCTAGTATAATTAACTCTAACCTTACTTTTGATCACCTAAACGCTCGCTGTTTTATGTTTTTTTTTCGATTTTCTCTCGGATTAGTCTCTCCGCGAGCCTCCCAGGGTCCGTGACACACTCAGCTTAAAGGGACGGACAACATATTTTTCTGGAGTGCGAGTCGCTTAGCTCATAGGAAAGCCAGTGCTTTATATATACTGAGGTATCTGCAAGAAATTCCTAAATGAACAGGAGGAAATAATTCTAATTTTGCACAAAAATTTCTCAAGTCTTAAAGGTGGTGACATGTAGTGTCTAAACATGACACTGCCTTACGTGCCGAAACAATACCGTCTATTTCAACGCGTGATTCAAAAACCGCGTGGAGGAACAGGAAAGGTCGTAAATTATTGTTGTTTCAGCCGGCGACACGCTTTTAAGTATTTCTTTTAATTTCACGCGCAGTTAAAATTGTGTTGCCGCAAGGTTCACTGCCATGGTTGCTCGCATTCCTTTTGGTGAGACGCTTATGGCTGGTAGATTTGAAAACTCCGATTCCAAGAGTTCTAAACTCTATCAGCAACCATTTCGGGTAAAGGTGCTTCAAGTGATGCCCTTTCATATGGGACGAAAAAACTATACTCGGCAAAAAAAATTACGCCCACCTCCCCTCGCGGGAACCCTGGTGTGATGCGACGCTGAGGGGGTTCGAGAGTACAAGCGCAAGCGGAGAGCGACCGTCGACCGAAAGGCCGCCGGAGCGCGGCACACCGGTTATATGCGCAGCACTGAAGGAGAGGAGACCGCGGAGAGAGAGGGCGTTGCACATGCGCACAGCGCGCGCTCCGCCGAGTGCAGCCCCGCCAACCGTCGCGCTACGCCGCGCGCCGCAGATGTTTGGGTGAGAGTGTGCGCTATCGCGGAGAGGGGAGGAGAGGCGCAGCAGCGCGGACAACGGACGCCGCGACGCAGGAGGGACAGAGCCTAGAGCAAGAGATGCTCTCAGCGTCGCATCTAAAATTGGTTGTCTGTCCCTTTGAAGTGCGTTGTCTTGAAAGTGACATTCGTGTTTGGCGTTCAGCTGCTCCCGAATGGCATTTTAGACGAGTGCACTCGGTGGAAATGCACACAAATAGGCGCGTTTGTCAGGGGTTGCAAGGTAAGTTCTCACTGAATGCAGCGGGCCTTCAAATAATAGTAATATGCAGGGGAAAACATGTATGAAAACTCATGAAAACTCATTCGCAGTGACTCCATTGAAGTAAAAGTTGTCTGAAAACAACTAACTCAGAGGATTGCAGTTTCGACTGTTTTTGGCAGCAAAAAACAATAAACATGTTTTAAACGAATTGCACTGCCTACAGTGAACCAAGAATACAGAACGTAAATTTCAAAATGATTGTTGTAGGTCAAACTTTGTGGATATAGACTCTCCAGATTTCTTTGAGAGAGAGAGAGAGGTGAGGGAGAGATAGATAGAGAGAGAGAGAGAGAGACAAATGACTTTATTGGGAGAGGCTGGTGATCCTAGGCGTCGGCGAAGAGCCCTTGGACTCTAACAGCGTCTTCGGCCAGCTGGATGGCCCAGGCTTGATCCGCTGGGTCGGAGCGTAGCAACACGGTCTCCTATTGCTCCGCCCGAGTGATTCTGCGCGCGGGTGTAGCCGCCTGCGGGCAGGCCCATAGCATATGTGCTAGATCTTCTCTTTCTCTACATCTGTGGCTTTTATCGGAATGTTGCCTTGGATAGCAGTAGCTATACATAACCGGGTTCGGATACGAATTCGTCTGAAGTAGTCGCCATACGACGGATTGCCTCTTATTGAGTGACGGATGAGTGGGGGGAAGGGGGGGGGGGTGACGGCCCCGTTCTAGACGGTAGTGATTTGCAGGGCCGTAGCCAGAAATTTTTTTCGGGGGGGGGGGGTTATGGGTTTCGGGAAGGGGGTAGGTTTGCCGAAAGCAACAGTAAGTATTGCTTACGCGCTGCCTGGAAAAGATTTCGGGTGGGGTTAGAACCCCCAAACCCCCTCTCTGGGTACGGCCCTGGTGATTTGTTATGTCCCTGTAGGACACGAGCCGACCCCTGCCCAACCATCGGAGCGAATGGGCGAACGTGGTGTTAGGGTCGACGTCAGCTCGGTCGGTGAACCCTCGAGCAGCATCGTGGGCGCACTCGTTCCCGGCCAGGCAGGAGTAGGCAGGTGCCCATATTAGGTAGATTTTGCCGATCCGCGCATCGCGACAAAAGCCAGATTTAAGGATTGCAGACGCTTCTGGGGAGATTCGCCCTCTTGAAAAATTAATAATAGCAGATTTGGAATCACTGATTACATATTTGATGTGTGCAGAGGCCGTCATTGCCAGTGCTATGGCCGCCACTTCTCCCGCTTCCGGTTTGTTCGTGCGAATTGAGCTGGTGAAACTAAAATCATTCCTGTGAAATGTTACTAATGGTAGCGATAACAAAAATATGTTCGAACAATGAAGTCTTTGTGCCCCGTTAGCAGCGATGGAAGTTAATAAGGTTTAGGGGTTCGTAAAAACTCAAGAGACGGAAGTTATCAGTCACCAAACTGATATACGTTTCGCTCACAATGCTGACGAGGAGTGAACAGCACTGCTTTCAAAATGAATACCAATAATTCCAAATGAATATTTTCCCCTGCCGTCTGGCGCAGGTCCCTTCCATCAGTATCGGCGGGTGGGTAGACACAAACGTCGCTGAAATGTCACGCTTCAAATAAATAAATAAATAAATAAATAAATAAATAAATAAATAAATAAATAAATAAATAAATAAATAAATAAATAAATAAATAAATAAATAAATAAATAAATAAATAAATAAATAAATAAATAAATAAATAAATAAATAAATAAATGAAAAATAAAAATAAAAACGGTTAACAAGAAACGTTGCATTTTCCAGCCGCCCCATTCCACAGGAGCGAATTCCGTACAAGCCGGGTCATCTTCTCGTGCGTTGTCGTCTCACGCAAGGGCCGAGCAACAAGCCAGGGTGTCGCTGCACCATATATTTGACCGGTACATGTCCGGGCGCCACCAAGGCACACGAATGCACACGGTGCCTTCCATAGCCATGGCGGACGTCCAACTTTGTAGCCGCCCATGGCAGGACAGCCGCCAGACTCTACCCCCCGGCCAATGCGGTGTTGTAAATGGTCGGGGGCCTCGCCAGATAAACAAGGCTCAGAGATCTCTCGCAAGCAGAAAGGCAGCTGTCCAGACGTGAATTCCACTTTAAGGGTACGCACTCAACAAGTAGCCATTAAAGAATGGCCTGTACCATGGCCTGTGCGCTTTGGAGAAAGCGGTGGATGACCCGCGGTACGAGGATTCGAACCTAGTACTTTTCGCATACCAGGAGAGTGCGATGACCTCGGCGCCATCTCTGCGGTAAACAAAGCTCGGACCACGGCGTCTGGAAGAGGAAGAGGGAGAGATAAAGGGTCGAGAGAACTGGCAAAACGCCTTCATGGAGCAGTTGGGAGTTGGAGAGCTTGTTCGTTTCAGGAAGCCACTTGCCATCTTTGCTCCACCAGCCTTCTCGCCCAGCAGGAGTTGATCTTGAGGTAAGGAGCTGCCCGGTGGAAGGCGCGGACGTGATCGGGTTGTTGTTGCTCTCCATAATTAGGTTCCCGAAAGTGCCTTGATGTGACCAGGATTGCCATTAGGCGTCGAATTATGAGGGGAATATAGGCTCCGTGCGCTGGTGTTTCGAGCGCGACCGCAGCGCCGCCGAGCAGCGGCGCCGTCAGAAATCGGATGTTGGTCAGCCCGAAGGAGCGGCTGTATCGGGCGGAGATTCCGCAGTCGTTGTGAAAAAGTCGAGCTAGTAGTGCGTATTTCTGTATGTATTGCTGGGTCTACAGCTCCCGCAACATTTTAAAAAGGTTGCGAGGAGGCTGACGAAAAAATAGTTTATCTCGGTTCCCTTGAAATGAAGCGGAAAGGCGACAGCGATGAACCCGCGCAGTGCGACGAGCAATGTAAACAACGCCGATCGACTTCTGGCCATAAGCGTTCGTTTTGCTGTTTTGTGTGAATGTGGTTTATACTCTAGGATCTTGTTTCTGTGCACACCTGCTATCAACTTCAAGGGAGGGGGGGGACCTGCGACAGCCGGTGCCCGGCGAAACTTGCATAGGGAACGCGAACTTTATCGGGAACAATTCAGCGCGCCAGCATACACCACAGCAATCTTAAGTGCTACGGAATATGACGCAGCGTAACAGCTGACACGAAACTGCAGTGATCGCACAGGCAACCACCACAGCGAAACAAATGGGCCATTAATATGCGCGTCAATCATTTTGGAAGCAGTGACGGTGTCGGTCGTTTTCTTTTTTTTTCTTTTTGTCGCTGAGCTTATGCCTCCCCGGCATTTTAGCATTACGTTTTGCTTATGCTTTAGCAATCTGTACCGTTTATTCCTCTTCTGTATTATGGTGCTCATCGCTGCTTACCCTTTCCTAGGTGTACGCGCGGAGCTTCTGACCGTGCGGCCTCGGCCGCTGCTTTGACGCAGATATCGCAGCCAACTCCATACGACTAACATTTGGCTGATTCGGACAGAGCTGGAACACCGGCGTTGATACCGGCGCTAAAATTAGGCAATAGCTGCCCGGTGCTCACCGTTATGAGTTGACGAACATAGCAACTGCATCAGCATGTTTACGCGAGCCGTTGCACCCGGCCTTGCGCGTGCAGCTTCTCCCGCCTATATCGCTTAGACTCACTGAACTCGTAATAAAGTGCAGAGATGCGTGAGCCGCGTGTTTACAACAGAACTCATAACTATTCACTGTACCCGCCTTTAACTAAAAGTCGCAGCCCAGGGTCACGCCTGTTATGTGCCCAACGCCATTGCTGGAAACATCGGACGGGTCCGTTCGTTCGCTAGCTCCTCCCGGACGCAGTAAACATCGTTTGCGGCGTGTAGCTGGCGACCGCGTTTTGGGGTTTTCTTAGACAAAAAAGAAAACGAGCCAGTATTTCCCACCTCTCTAAAACCGTTAAAACGAGCGCGTTAGTTTGAGCAATCAGTCATCCGAGCGTAGCACGGGCGTACGGGGAAGGGCGCAAGCGACGACAACAACATCCGATAAATGCCTCCAGTGGCCGTAGATGGCGCTAGTTGTTCAGGCGCTTGTGTCGCCACCATACCAGCGCACGGAGCCTAGAACGCGTGCATCCTGAATAAATGACAATGAAAGTGCTACTCTGTATTAACCTGAGTGTGGTTTCGTGACTTTTCCTAGGCTTCGGGTGCAGGGTGGGGAATGTTCTATTCATCCTGCAGGGTTGTGCAATTCTTTGGAAGGGTCGTGAGCGGTGTGTTTTTCACTGTCTCTTTGTGGCCTGATGGGCGAGACCTTGGGTCTTGAGATGGCCGTTTTCGTGGCCTGTGATGGAAGAGCGGTACAGGCTCAACACAATATCTACCCTTCTGCATAGTGTCTTGCTTTTTACGGTGCGTAGCTCCGAGGGCTCCACCCAGCCGGCGTGAAGCTTCGGCATACCTTTTGCGAGTGTGCGACAACGTTGCGTGTTCTGCTTTGCGAGAGAGTGGGAGAGATGGCAAGTTCAGTTTTTTTTTCCGTAGACGGCCACATTCGAGCACATGCTCTGGGACTGCTCCAAACATCAAAGTGAAGCTAATTCAGGACGTATACCGCCGCAGCTTGAGGAAGCAATGCGGAGTGACCACCAAGAAACGCAACTCCAGGCCGTCCAGCAGGTCATCGAGGCGCTTGCTAGGCAGGAACCTCGCGAGCCGGCAACGGCGAGCGAGGATCCTCGCAGAGCACCCGCCAAGACGACGACGTAGGCCACGTCCTAAGCGCGCGTGCGTGCTTTACTGCAGGCACAATAAACGTTTCTCGAATCCAAATCCGTTGCTTGGGGAACGGGGGCAGAAGAGTGGTGATCTGGTCTGGTTGGTAAAGGTCCACGGTAGATACTGCACAAAACAAGCCAGACAAAAACACATAAGGAAAGGAAGGATTCAGACAGGCACCGACTGTCAAACGAATATTTTACTAGGAAAGGAGGACAATAAATACTGCCTATTTCCTTCCCCTTCGGTGTGCGTTCTTTTGTTTTCGCTGTAATCACCATGTAATGGAGGCACCGCTCAGCTTTTCGCAACCGTCAGTCATCACGACGGCCATGCTTCTTTTGTTGTTTTAGCTGCTTGTGTCAGTGCACGCCATCGTGGGAATTCGCGAGTAGTGATGGTAGTTTAGGTGCATGTATCAAAAGACTGGGTGAATTAATATGCACGGACGCCACGATTTGTTGACCAGCTGCGGCTGTGGTCACAACTGATAAGGTCTTCACCAACGTGCCGTACGCGACTGTTTTCTCCGATGCAGTCGAGGTCAAATAAAAAAAACATTATAGTGCCAACCCCCCCGCCAGTGCCCCACCTAGTATCCTTCAGTACCCCTGCCACAACCCTACCCTCCCCGACTCCGAGCAGTGGGAATGCCTCAGATTTGCACGACAAGCAAAGCCTCATCCAGCGGGCCAAACTAGTGGTGTGCATGTGGCTACTTGGATAAAGCAGGACACCCAGCTGCTATAAATCAAAGACAGAATAACCAGTTATTAAGGCGAAAATGTCGGATGTTCCGTCGTTCAGTCGACCCTCAACGTCCTCGAGCAAAAACAGGTAAGCATCCACTCTATGGACGGATTCTGGAACTCCTGAAGCGGGATAAAGGCGAATTGTGAAAGACGACAAAGCAAATTAACAGTAATCGAAGTGAATTGAGACGAGTCGAAATGCATTGACTGGAATCAACGTGAATTAGGATGGACCGAAGGAAATTATTACAATTGAATTACGATGCATCAAAGAGAATAAGGAAGACAAATCAAATGAAAAAAGTCAATGCGAAATAAAGAAAATCTAAATAAACTAAACGGGATTGCTTTGTGAATTAGACTATATCAAAGTGCATTAGAGGAGTCAAAGGAAATCAAGAGAATTAAAGTGAATGACTAACTGAAACAAACCTAACGAGTGTAATTTAAAGTGGATGGCTTACCAAGTGAGGATAAATGACCAAGTGATTAGCAGAAACGATTCAGCGACTACAAGCGACTGCGAAGCGCTGGTCCACCGGGTGGAATTTCTTCCCACCACATGGCTAGCCAAAGTTTATTTCGTTTTCTTTATTTGAACTATGATACCTTCTATTCGAGTTTGCACTCTGATCAAGGAAGCTCGCTTCCTGTCCCTGAGCGTTGCTCCTGTTATTCTTTATTCCATGACTCATTGACCCGACCTATGTTTGCTTTCCAGCTGTTTTTAAGGCGCCAAGTGACAACTGTTTCCGAATAGGTGTTGCATGACATTCACTCTAAACTTTTTCACGGTTAACAAGCGTGAGTGTTGACGATTTTTGCACGTTTGTTACAAGCGTGATGTCTTCTCACGCTGAAAAATCACGCTCTCTAAGCGTGACTCGCGGAATGCGTAACGCTTGCGAAGCGTGAGTACAAGATATTTTTTGCATGCTTGTTTTAGGCGTGGTGAAGTATCATGCTTAGCGCTCACGCTTGCCATCCTTGCCTGGCGACCTTATTAACGCTTAGGGAAGGTGAAAAAGAGGATTTGTCCTTACCTGATGCGGCATTCTCCAGCTGTGTATAAGACGCCTTTATGACCGTCATAAACCGATTAGAAAGAAAGCTGGAAGAAGAATGGTCTCCCTCACCAGAGCAGGATTGGCCACCCTGGTGTAGTAACGGGCCCAACCTCCCATGAATACGCCCAATTTAACCCTCGGCCCTCAGTCCCCAGCGGCTGCGAAGCAACTGACCACGGCGGCGGTCATGCCTGTGACGTAGGAGAGGGTGCTAAGAATCCTGGACCCGGACAGGCCGCCAATGGAATCTGAACCTGACAACGTTTAACGCCGCGAACTTTATCTAGCGAAGCAAGTCTTCGAGGTGTTTGTTCGAGGATATAGAGGGCATATTAATGGGATGTAATAGGGCTTAGCGAGGTTAGGAGGACGGGGTGAACGCCTTTACGGTGCTGAAAAATGGACACGTCCTATGTTACCGTGGTCTAGAGGACAGGAGAGAACTGGGAGTGGGATTTCTAGTCAATAAAAGCATAGCATGGCAACATAGACGAATACTATAGCATTAACGAAAGGGCCGCGGTCTTGTAATTAGGCTCAATAAGAGGTACAAGCTCAAGTGTGCAGGGCTACGCGCCCACATCCAGCCACGACCACCAAGTAGTGGAACGCTTCTATGAAGATGTGGAATCGGCAATGGCTAAAGTAAAAACACAGTATACCGTAGTTATGGGGGACTTCAATGCTAAAGTAGCAGAACAAGAATCAGGCTGGAGACAGGCAGTTGGGAACTATGGTCTGGGCTTGTAGAAAATAGCAGGGGGGACCCTACTAGTTGAGTTTGCAGGATGGAATAACCTACGCATAATGAATACCTTCTTCTGTAAACGGGAGAGTCGGAAGTAGACCTGGAGGAGCCCGAAATTGGGGAGCACAAAATGCAATAGACTTCATATTATGCGATTACCCTGGCGTTGTGGCAAGGATGTGGAAGTGCTCGGAAGGGTAAGGTGTAGTGACCACCGTGTGGTAAGATCTCGAATTAGGCTAGATTTGAGGAGGGACCCGCAACAAGCTAGTACGAAAGAAGCAAATAAATGAGCTAACAGTAAGACGTAAAGTAGAAGAATTCAGGATCGCGCTGCAGAACCGATATTCCGCCCTTAACATGGAGCCGAGCTTACGACACAGGAAGCCAGCGACAACCTCTACACGCATTATCACGGAGTGTGCAGTAGAAGTCGGGGGGCACTATGGCTAGACAGGATACTGGTAAACTTTCACAGGAGACGAAAGATCTAATCAGGAAACGGCAAACCATGATAATCTCCTACCGCAGCTGACAGAATAGAACTAGCCGAGCTCTCGAAGTTAATCAATAAGCGGAAGACAGCTGACATACGGAAGTATAATATGGAGAAGATCAAATACGTTGTAAAAAACGGAGGTAGCCTGATAGCAGTGAAGAGACGTCTTGGCGTGGGGAAAAATCAGCTGTATGCACTTAAGGATAAGCAAGGCAATGTCATCACAAATAGGGATAAAATAGTCACAGTGGCCGAGGAGTTCTATAGAGATCTGTACAGTAGCCGGGACATACAGGATAATGCCGAACGAGACAGTAGTATCAGAGGAGATAGACATCCCACCAGTAACGACCGAAGAAGTAAGGAAGGCTTTGAAAGAAATGAAAGGGGGCAAAGCACCTGGTGAGGATCAGATAACAGCAGACCTCTTGAAGGATGGCGGAGAAATTGTACTGGAAAAACTGGCAAACCTGTATACGCAATGCCTAATGACCGCAATGGTACCGGAATCTTGGAAGAACGCAAACATCATCCTAATCCATAGGAAAGGCGACATGATGGACTTGAAAAATTACAGGCCGATCAGCTTACTGTCAGTCATCTACAAGTTATTTACCAAGGTAATCGCTTAACCGAATCTCTGCAAACCTTAGATTCAGTCAACCTAAAGAACAAGCAGGGTTCCGTAAAGGTTATTCACAATGGGACCATATTCACACGATCAATCAGGTGATAGAGAAGTGCGCTGAGTATAATGAACCCCTATATTTAGCCTTCATAGATTATGAGAAAGCATTTGACTGGGTCGAAACCCTAGCAGTCATTCAGGCATTACGGAACCAGGGGGTAGATGAGGCAATACGTAAGAATACTAGAGGATATCTACAATGGGGTCTACAGCTACCATCATCCTCCATAGGGAGAGCAGTAAAATACCTATAAGGAAGGGTGTCAGACAAGGAGACGCAATCTCTCCAACGTTATTCACAGCATGCTTACAAGAAGTATTCAGAACGCTGGATTGGGAGCAGGTGGGAGTAAGGGTTAATGGAGAATATCTCAGTAACCTCAGATTTGCTGATGACGTTGCGTGCTAAGTAACTCGGGGGACGAATTGCAAAGCATGCTTTCCGCACTGGGCGAACAGAGTAGAACCGTGGGCCTGAAAATTAATATGCAGAAAACTAAAGTAATGATCAATAACCTCGGGACAGCACAGCAGTTTGAGATAGGTGGCGAGGCAGTGGAAGTGGTAAGCGAATATATCTACTTAGGCCAAGTTGTGACTCCAGATCCCAACCATGAGACAGAGATAATTAGAAGAATCAGACTGGGGTGGGGTGCATATGGCAGACATTATCAGATAATGAATAGCAGCCTACCATTGTCACTGAAGAAGGAAGTGTATGACAGCTGCATCTTACCGGTACTCACCTACGGGGCAGAAACTTGGAGGCTCACTAAGAGGGTTCAACTTAAATTGAGAACGACTCAGCGTGCAATGGTAGCGGAAAATGATAGGTGTGTAACATTAAGGGACAAGAAGAGATCGGAGTGGGTCAGGAGCCAACTGGTGTTAAAGACGTATTAGTAGAAATTAAGAAGAAGAAATGGACGTGGGCAGGGCATGTAATGCGAAGGCAATATAACCGCTGGTCATTAAGGGTAACAGAGTGGATCCCTAGAGAAGGGAAGCGCTGCAGGGGGTGGCGGAAAGTTAAATGGGCAGATGAGATCAAGAAGTTTGCGGGGATAAATTTGTCACAGTTGGCACAGGACCGAGGTAATTGGAAAATAATGGGAGAGGCCTTTGCCCTGCAGTGGGCGTAGATAGGCTGCTGCTGCTGCTGCTGCTGATGATGATGATGAATCATGATTGTCCTCACTCCGCGCAGCGTATGCGCACTCTCACTCTGAGCAGAGAGAGAGAGTGAAAGAGAGAGAGAGAGAAAGAGAGAGAGAAAGAGAGAGAGAGAGCTCTTTATTAGAAGAAAGCAGAGAGGTGTGCAGGCATGTATTCGCTTACATGCTACTCTGCGGGGATGGGGTGAAGGGAATAAAAACCCTAAAGGAAGCAGGGCAAAGAGAGGGGAAGAAAGGAAGAGGCAAAAAAGAAGGCAGCATGGAGTGTTCCATGGTTCATGTAAAATTCTAGGTGGACTCACAGGATGACGATGTAGAGTTCTATACTGTCTCTGCGATGCCGATGTCGTGTAAGTAATCAAACAGTGCATCTAACACTTTTCGCTGGGATGATTCAGATGACCACGGTCCAAGAAGAGCTTTCAATGATAAAAGTGCGTTGTTGAAGCACTCGATCTTCTTGGCGAGGTGGTGACTTTCGTGATTGTACGCCGGACGCTCTGATAAAATGTGTTCAACAGTTTCTGGCAAACTAAAGCTATCTCAACTAGGGTTTGTGTTTGACCGAGACGATGTTGGTAGGAGTTTGTAAGAGCTGCGTTGAGGCGCAGCCGATGGTAGAGCGTCTCAAGTCGACATGGGATTCGCTCTGGGAGCCTCATTCACAGGTCAGAGTCTATATCATACAGAAGAAGGTGATGAGTTTCGGGAAAGGACTAGAGGTGGTTTCGTTCCTCTAGGGCAAGCTGCTTCGCTAGCGCTGCAGCCTCGTGCTTTGTGAAGAAAATTTTCCTTACATTGCGCATTTATAGCCCTCTGCGAGCTGCCTCATCCAATTTCTCGTTGCCGAGAATGCCACAATGTGCAGGTATCCATTGTAAGGTCACATGATGCCCAGCGATGTAGGCTAGATGGTACAGGTAAGTGACGTCGCGGGATACATGGTCGTGAAGGCTGAAACAACTGGCGTGCCGTAGGGTTTGCAGCGCTATCTTCAAATCCGTGAATATAGCCCCTTCTGCAGGTGTCTGACGAAGAATGTAGCGGAGGGCTTTGTTAATTGCATGAAGCTCGGACGACGTGGACGACGTTGCACGTTCAAGGCGGTAGGACAGCGCTTGGCCGGTTGACGAAGCGTAGACGCCTGATGCACTACTGTGAGGTGTAGATGAACCGTCCGTAGAAATGTGGGCCATATGTGAATAACGGCCACTGATGTGGGCAAGCGCCAGTTGAAGGAGGCAGAATTGAGGGAGTGTTTGTTTTGAGTTGACACCAGGTATGTTGCGTTTTATGCACACGGTTGAGAGAGTCCAGGGGGGAAAATCAGACGGCATGGTTCGTCGCGCTTGGGATGGTACAGATATGTTAAGAGAGTTTATCATCTCTGCATTGCTGGAGCTTTGGTTGCGCTGTACAACACGGGTCAAAAGATTGGTTGTTGTGTGCAATCGATACCGCAGGTATATTCGGAATGTCTCCTGCAGCCGAAGAACATCTAAGGGCAAGCAGCCAGCCTCCGCAACGGTACCAGCGCAGGAAGAGCCGCTAGGAACGGCAAGGCAGGTGCGCAGACAATTATTTCTCGTGCCATCAAGCTGCTTTTTGCTTGCTTGCGACAGCCGCTGCAAAACAGGCAGGCTGTAACGTAGCCAGCCGATCTTTGTGGACCCTCCGCTTGTACCATAAATGCTGTGCGCGATCAGCAATGACTGCCTTGTAATTCCAGTACTTTAGATTCCGTGAAAGCGCATAAGGGTGAGAAATTTCTTCTTTATTCCCCTTGAAAGCGCATAAGGGTGAGAAATTTCTTCTTTATTCCCCTTACGTCCAGGCCGAGCCTCTTCTAAATAAGATGTTCGCATAGTTCGACCTGCGTTTCCCCATTGTGCTGCATGTTTATCTTGTGATATACCAGCAGTGTACGATGGAGAAATTTATCCGTTTGTATTGTTTAACGGTGTAATGCGTTCGCCTAAAAAGTGAATTAAACGCCGTAATTTTTAAACATTTGTTTGGATGAAAAGGAGACTGTTTACCGCAAACCGGGCTCTATTAACGTACAATTTCCGTTATCTTAAATTGATTACGCAGAAACAGAAATGATTATAACATACAATTGTTAACGCTAAAGTTACTTCTATCTCTTAAGGGAGTCCAATCCTGCCGCCCTTGTCACAGCTTTGTGTGTGAAAAATGGATTTCACAGCATACGCTGCCGTCCAAGTGCATCAATCGGACGCGAGGGTTTGTCGTCGGTACGAAGTTTCTGTGGATCGATGTCTCGATTTGGTGTCCACCGGTAAACGATGCTGCAAAAACACGTCGCAGCCACACTTTCACCACTCCATGTCGTACATGCTTTCGGCGATTTTTTTCCTGGTTGTTCGCAAACCCTACTACCACACAGTGGTGGCCAAAGAAAGTTTACGCCTTGAACGGCATAGCAGCATAGGCTAAAACAGTTGAAAGTTTCGTCAAAACTTAGCAGACGGTGACAAACACTGCACAACTGCGCAGCGGAGCACACCGAGCCGAGTTATTTTAACAGCCCACCGCACACAGGCAACGCTGGTACGCCGGAAGCGGAAGACGCTTGGGCCACCGAGAGAACTGGCTTGAGATAATTTTCTTCGTTTCCTGGCTTCTTAGAAAAATGGTATATACAAACCCAAAGCTCTAAAATTTCCTTAGGTTTTGAAATGTCGGTTTTACCTGAAAACGGGAGTGAGGACAAAACTGCTTTTGAGTGAAAGTCAAGGTGACTGCTACGGGAAGTTGTGCACAAAAACTTCTTCCGTACGTGCAAATGGTGTTTAATGACACAGAGCACCGGTTCGTTTTGTAGCCGTACAAGGACATTTCCATTGATTATAGCTGTGATGCGATCTTCCTCTAACGTCTACAAGGTTTTTCAAGAAAGTTTTGGTGCGTGACTCGACGCTTGAAAAGATAACGATGCCCGCAACGGACTCCCGGGTCTCGTCTTGACGCAGTTCATGGGCCCAATCTCGGATTCTTAATGATACTAACATTGTTGTATTCCCCAAACGAAGTTCTGGCGAAATTTTGTCGTGTTATTTTAAACGTCGGCGTACGTGTTAATGTCTGAACTAGGTTAAGAAAGCAGAAAGGAAAGCCAGCAGTCCAGAACGCAACGGAAAGCGCTGTAGAAGACATTCATTCATTTTTTGTGAAGTGACAAAAAAAAAAAGATTTAAGAGATGCTGCCCGTTTGGGAGCCGAACCTAAGACCCACAGAATACACGTTTCGTTGATAGCGGAGATCTTTCTGTTTTTCGTGATACCATTTTCGGGCCTGTATGTGCTGGATGCTGCGGGAACGTTATTTTTGAGCAATTTTGTAAACGCTGTCTACACTGACGCAACTAAGGGGCCGCATGGCTATTCCATTGCAGCAGTTGTCGACTTGAGAGGCTCCCCCGTAGACTACGCCACGCTTAGAAGACAGGACACTGACGAAGCCGAAACCAGTGCTATTCTGATGGCTATCAGATGGGGAGAAGCAAATGACAGGAGCTTAAGCATCATCACGGACTCGACAAGACCCATCAAAATCATCACTGCCGGGGTAATGCCCATCGGCTCCAAACATATAATCCCAAGGGAGCTGAATTGTGAACACATCATTACATAGCACCCTGCGCACGAAGGATCGGAAGGAAACGAGAGCGCTGACTCGCTTGCGAGCAGACTTACCAACCGCAGCGACGAATACAATTCCAACGCCCTTCCATCATACGAATCCTACGGAGAACGTCTTAAAAGAAAAAGACTTGAAATGAGAACACTACCCGCTCCCCACATGATATTAAACATCCACGGTGCACGAATACTGAGAAGAATATGGACAAACACATTCCCACACAAATAAAGGCTGGCGGTTATGTTTCCAGACAGATTAGTGAGAACTGTTTTCAATGTAACAAAAAAGCCACCCTTTTCCACACCATATGGAACTGCCCAGTTATATGGCAGACCGAGAACAACACACCTCATTCACTAGAAACATGGGAGGCGACTCTGGGCAGCGAGACATTGGAAGGCCAGCGCTAGCTGATCGACAGGGCCTGGGCCGGGGCACAAGCCTCTGGGGCCCTGGAAAGAGGACTTCGCTGAAGTGTCTCCATTTAATCCCTTCCCCAACCTTAATTAAGTTTTACTGAACTCAACTCAACTGCTAAATTTGGCTGGTGAGGGTTCACGTGCTCTTCGGACGCATCGACGGCGGAATTTACTACTAGAACATTTATAGATCAAAGAGGGAGGGCGATGTGGGCGTATAGTAAGGAGGGAGGTCAGAGGTGGGGCCCGATATCCAGGGCTCCAGATGCGACAGCTCCTACCTTGGCTGTCTGCTACAGATCTTCAAGAGATGAACTGGTACGGGCTGCCTGCCATGTGTCGATAGGATTAATGTATGTATGGGTGTTTTTTATGGCACCGAATGCTAGGGCACGCTGAAGTTGCGTGGTTTAAAGTGAATACCTCTCCACATTTTGCTCATGTTCCTTGAGAGGATGTGGGGAACATTCTTGCAAGTCATGATGTGTGCGTGTATGTGTTTGTATTTGTCTTAGGATTTGTGCTTCTGCGGCATTTAAATCCCTCTGATGAGCTGGTGAAGTGCTTCTCTTCTGCCTAATGATAAATGGCCTTTCGCCATATTTTTCCCGGAGAGGGGAAGGGGGATAATTGTAGCCGTTGGAGGTGCGGTGTGCGAGTCGACGCACTGCCCTGTCCGCTGCTTCATCTTCCTCCAGTCCTCCATGTCCGGGACACCACGTGATGATGTACAACTCAACACCATGTTCATTACCGTCAGCGCCAGCGAATTTCGAAACCACTAGGTGGCGGCATTCGCGGAGACCCCCACGCCATCTGGTGGTTTTGTGAAAATCCCAAGATGCTCCTCTCGCGGAGCTGCCTCGCACGGGTGGCGCATTCGGCCAAAAGAGCGGCAGCAGCAGCAGCACCTCGAAAGGCCGCGAGAGAGGCAAATCAAGCTTCGCTTCCAACATTCTGGCCTGCTAGTGTGGTCCGTATCGCGTATTACGCCAAGTCACCGATGTAGCGTACGAGATCACCCGGATTGCTCCCACCTCGTCGACTCCAGGCTCTCTAACGTTCATCTTAAGCGCTGAAAAAAAACAAGAACACAGTGGACAGGGACAAGCGCTACTTAATTTTATTTAATCAAGGTGAAATATATAGCAGCAAAAATACAAGATATACAGAAAAGGTTACGATTATACACAGATTAAAATAACGGAATCGCTTGCCGCTGTCCCACACGTGTCAGCTAGTCATTACCACGACCAGTTCTTTTTTAAGAAAGCTGCCTTCTTATCGGACAAGGCTACTGATGTCGTGCTGACACACTCAAAATCACCTAGTTGCATTTCAGCTGCCTCTACTATCTCACGCGTGCGCAGATCAGAGTCGTGAAACAATATCAAAGAGTTTTTAAAGTATGGCTCACACTTGGGGCATTCACCGCAGTGAGTCGACAGGTTACCATCCTTTTTTTGTGTACGGTATTTTGATGCTCACGTAACCTGGAGTTGACGCACCGTGCCGTCTGATTGATTGATTGCAGGGTTTAACGCGCCGACGCAACGCAGGCGATGAGGCGCGCCGTAGTGGAGGGCTCCGGATTAATTTTGACCACCTGGGGATCTTTAACGTGCGCCGAAATCTCGTACACACGGGCGTTTTTGCTTTTCGCCTCCATCGCCGTCTGCCCTACATATACCCTTCCGCAGGCTAACGGAACACGGTACACAACCCCTCTATCGCATTTCACGTACTTGTTTTGGTGTCCAACGTTACAACCAGTATGTTCTTTTTGTACAGGACATGTATCTCTGCAAAGCCTCTCGAGCTTGATTGGTGCGGACATTACAACGCGAACCCCAGCCCTCTGTCCTATTTTCTTTAGCCGATGTGCGATACCGTGCAAATACGGTATAACTGCCGTCTTACGGTGCTCGTTGCAGTCATGCTAATTTGTTTCGGCCGCTTTTATTGCCTGTTTCTCACGCCTGCGGACAGCCTCAACGACTGCCACAATGACGTGTTCAGGATACCCTGACCGTCTCAGCCGAGAGACCTGCGCCTCCACAGCGCTCTGCACATGATGGACACAGGATTTCTTTAGAGCATTGCTGAAGCACATCGTTGCTACTGAACGTTTCACCAGTTTGGTGTGTGCAGAGCTAAATGGCAAGAAGGGCTTCTGGCTGCGGAGTGCGTAACTCCAGCAAACCTGGTTGTCCGAAAATATGAGGCTCATGTCCAAGAACTTCAGCGCGTTACCTTCTGGTACTTCGTGAGTTATGCGAAGTGGTTTCAGGCAATCTTCGAAAACTGCCAGTGTTGATCTCACATCATTGCCAAAGCTAGACGCACCCCTACGAAGGGCAACCAAAAAATCATCCACGAACCTGTACACTTCACTCACGACATTGCATGAATAGCCTTTGTCCCAATGCTTCATGAAGGCTTCGAAATGTTCCTCTAGAAATATTATAGTATGGTACGGTAGACCACTTTACAGCAGTTTCCGTTTTTAAAAAAATATCTAAGTAATAGTGTGAGGTTGTCGGGAGAACGCAGCGCGCAGGCTGTTTTTCAGATTACGCGTGAAAAAACTTCCTCTATCCAAAACTTTGACCTCGTACAATATTATATGTTGTCTCTTTGAGAGGTAGTTTCGTATCCATTTAATGATGGGTTTATGCGCAGGTGTCTGGTAATCTAATTTTTTTCCATGGTTAATGCACTTGAAGAAGTGCGACAAGAATGTGATGTCGTTAATTTATTACAATTTGTTGAATTCCTCTAAAGTCATTATAGACCACAGTGGGAAAAGAGAGAGCGAACTCTTTAATGTGGGCTGGAGAGGTCAGCTCTGCTAGCGGCAGGTAATACAATGTTTAAAAGGGTCATGAAAAACAAAATTCAAGTTGGTTCATTCCACGAATTGCCTTGTTAGAATAACACTGACACCAGTTTTAGCGGAAACTTCACTCAAATAACCTACATAATTAGAAAAAAACAGAATGGCCATGCCACCCACTAGCGCATTTTCCGCAGTAGAATTCATGACATGTGATGGGAAGCTGGGCGATTCACTGAGACCGGCGAAACAAATGCAAGTTAGGCGGCGCTTTTAAGCTTGCAGAACGAGGTATTGGCGCCTAAATTTGTGACAAGTTTGGGGCGCCCCCCGACGCTAATATTTGTTGGCCGCTAAGTTCAGTGGCCCCACCAGGCTCTGTGGGAAGCATTGTGCACGGCTGACCAATAAACACCGACGAGCACGGCCGCTCTCAGTCAGTCACCGTCACCACCAGCACGCTGTAGGGCGTCACTCGGCTGGAGGGTACCCAGACGCGTTCACGAATGCGGGCCAAATCGTGACAAAATTTCATGCATGTTATTTTTATAGCAGTAAGAATGGTGGGGTTGAAGTTACATACGCGCACGTAAATATAGAAACGGCGGTGAGCACTGCATTACTATGCCGGTTATAGAAGCACAGCCGTCCGGCGCGCTTAGCTGACCATGTCAAACTGGCATCAGCGACATTGTCTTCTGTGACTGGGTTTGTTGAGCATACAAAATGTTTTCCGAAGCAATTAATATCAACCCTAACAAACATTACCCAGGTACAAATTCGATCCAAAACAAAGCTAATGCGGGCAGCGGGCGTGAGCGGTGCTGTGGCGCCATCTAGGAGGATTGACGATAAACAAGGCGTTTAGCCGTTCGCTGCAGCCCTAGCCAGCATACTAACGTTCGCTCAAGTTTCTATCCTGGATACATAATCGAAGACGTCACGAAACAAACTATGATCAGAAGTTTGGATTAAGTTGTTTGATTTCTTAGTAAATAAAGCATCGTTGGCTGCAGGACAAGCACTGCGGGAACTATAGAACACCTAATCTTTCGAATAAAACAAACTTGTATTTTGTATTCATGGTTCCTTTAAGATGGCAGTCTTGACCAAGGATAGATTGCGGTTTCATGGGATGGAGACGGGGAGGTGAATTGCGTAGGTGGCCGTGTTCAGTGGCATGGAATTCAAACACAAATTTGTTCTATAACTCGACACGAGAACTTTAAATCAATGGTCAATCGTTCTGAAATATAAGTAGGTCGTGAGAGAAGACTGTGTTTGATACCAGAGTTGTGGAAGTAGAGTTTGCAATAAAGATATATGCGTGAGCTTTTTCTTCTGATCGATCAATTTGAAGCCCGTGGTTAGATGTACAGTGCGCGTCAGGCTTGTCTAGGGCAAGCCAGCGCGCGACTTCGGAGCACGCTGGCGACATCTGCTGATAGCGGCTGAGTTGGAGATAACTTGCCATTGCGCGTGCGTGGATTTCGGAGAGGCTCGGGCCGCTCACCTTTTAGCATGGGCAACTCAAACGTACAGACGGCTCCCACCGAAAGGGGTGCTTCTGTTGATGCGGCACCAGCAAGGCGGTGATACGGGAATAAGCGCGTTATATGACGCGATGCCTTATCAGCGCAGGCGTTACGTAATCGCACAAGAAATTCCAGGGAAAGCGCTGCAGTGAACTCTTGTTTCGTGCATTTCGTTTGCTAAACGTAAGATTCAGAAGATTAGCGCAGGCTGTTTTTGTTTTGCGTGATTGCGTAACCGCCTGCGGGGATAGTGCACTGCGTCGAACGACGCGTCTGTTCAATGCTCACTGTTGGCCCTGTGGAAGAAAAGCGCTCGACGAGCTCGGGTGGTGGCGTCTGGAAACTAGAGTGGCGCATGCGAGATGACGATTAGCCTGAGCCTGTCCGAGATCCGCGCACGCGCGAAGGCAAGCTATCTCCAACGCAGCCGCTATCAGCAGATGTCGCCAGCACGCTCCGAAGCCGCGCGCTCGCTTGCCCTAGACAAGCCTGACGCGCACTGTACATTAGATGTGGTAGCTTTGGGGAAGTGATTGAATGAAATAAGGTTTCTTAAGTTTTGAGTGATCATTGCTACGGCGCAGAAAAGCAGGTACGAAGAAGAAACACGTGCAAACAGAGTGACGAACTTCCGACTAGATTTTATTAAAAAAAGACGCTGCTTATATACACAAAAACTAAAAAACTAAGACATTGTGACAAGCAGGGGATACTGCGTTAGCACTCCGTCCGTATGACTGTCCAGATAAAGAAGTAGCCTTTTTAGAAATGTGATGCACTTAACGCCACAATGTTATAGTTGATTTTAGCTTATACGCATATAAGCAGCGCCTTTTTCAATAAAAGGTAGTTGGCACTTCGGCACTCTGCTTTTTGTACGTGTTCCTTTTTCGTCCCTGTTTTTTTTTGTGCCGCAGTAATTACCAAGCATAATGTACCAACTCGCCCGTATTAGGCATCTGTAACTTCAGATATTTTGAAATAATTTTTTACTTGGGTTGCTAGTAAATCGTGAAGATTATTTACGACAGGTACACGCAAATAATAGAGGCCTAGAGGGGCTGGCGAATTTATTTGGCCCCAGTGTGGTCTTCATGAAATCTTTAACGATCTTCTGGGGCTTTCGCAGTTATAGGAAATAATGCCGATCTGCTTCACAATTACATCGTGAAGTTGCATCCGACCTGTCAATCGGAACAGCAGGGGCCACATTAATTTAGGAAGTATAACATTGTCATGATGTCATATTAAATAGATAAAACAGAGAGACTTGTCAACTTCTGCTGCTGAGCACTTAAGGAGATAAGAAGACGAGCCGCAACGTTTGTTCTACACCTGAGCCAAAATAAATCTAAACAAAAACTTCAGTTCCAACCCAGTAGTTCACTAGTGCACGGCATCGTACATAAGACACTATTCCAGAAGGTTTAAAGAACGTTTTAGTACTAAGCTTTTTCTTTAAAAAAAATCTGCAGAAATGTTTCAGTAATTATCATTTATAACAAATGGCGCACCATTTGTAAAGACGTCTACTTTCTGCTTAAACACAGTCCGCCAGAAGGAACGAGCCCAGCTATACAGCTTCCTGGGGAAGCCGTGTCCTTCGGAAAATGCAAAGGTGATTTGATATCGTGACTTTAAATAGCTGTGCCTTAATGCACGCGCCGAATGCGCCTATGCTTTTCTGATCCCTTAAAGTCAATTGCAAACTTTCAGAGGATAAGTAAAGATAAAATTCGTTATTTTATTCAGTATTGCTGCATTTCTCTCGTAGAGCTTTATCCAATTAGCTTGCGACACGTGGTTTGTGGCGAAATAAAATCTGAAAGCCTTGTCACAGCTTGGCATCTTCCATCACATCGAGGTGCGTGGCAGAACCAAACTTTAGAACCAGTGCCAGCGGAGCGGGATACCTAAGAAGGCTCGCAAACAACATTTTCGACAATGCACTGAAATTTTGCTCAATGACATCCCGCAGGACGTGCCGCCAAACGACCCGTTTTCTGGCGAAAATGAACGTTAATGTTTATTTCAGCCCGGATTCTATGTTCCCCAAACGTATAGAAGTTTCTGCCTAAGGCCTCGGGCAGGTCATTCAATATTTGGAGCAACAGCGATATCCAGAAAAGTAGTTCCGTCGCTTATCTGGGAGTTGTTGATGCCACCATCCTAAGTGCCGTACTTTCTAAAAATTGAAGTGATTGTCATCAACACAAAATCATTTGTCTTCACCGAACATCGCTTCGACGAAGGATGGCGTGCCTTAGCGAAAACAGGCCTTCGTGATGAGGTCCAATCAGTTGAGGAAAACACAAATGAGTAAACCATTGATCGGTTCACCATACTTTCATGCGGTAAAACGCCCATTTAAAAGATTCTCAGTGAAGTCCCCACAGCAAACGCTTTGTGTGTTGCAACCATGATCTTGAAGATTGCTGCCTATACTGTAAGTTTTGCCTTAATTCGTGTAAAAAATTAGGCTAATTATTGTTTGCCTCCCATATGAGTGGGGCAGAACCAAGTTACGGCTAGTAACTCGCACATTTTTTCAAAATCTGCTCTGCTGAGTGCTCCCGTAACGGAGATGACGTTTAAAAAACGCGATGGACGAGAGCTTCCGAGCGCGATGCTGACAATATGGTACATGTTGCCGTACGCCCATGGACGAACAGTTTTCGACGCCATTAGGGAGTTGTGCCATTTCGTGTAGCCTTGTTAGGTTACGGTTACCACGTGCCGTGAGCCCACGGCGCATGCACTTTCTCGTTTCGTTGGTATTGTTCCCGCAAGTGGACTCTTGGCCGCACTAAAGGGACTCTGCAACATTTCCACGGAACGCTTTGACTCTTTCCTTCGCGTCTCGAAACACTACGGTAGCTAGGTTATCGCCAGCGCGGAGTGGCACTGCGAAATGCACTCGTCGCAGCAGATAGCCTTTCGTTTCTGCCTTGGTTTTGTGGCTTGTTTTAAAAGTGGCTATATAATGCGTTTATGGCTAAACTGAAGGAAAGACGGCCAATAGCCACTACACCGCTGTAATGACGTAGTTCCAGTGGTAGAAGAACGCCAAGACCGGGAAAGAAAGGAAAAAATATTTTGGGCGAATTTCTAAGTTATCTGATGTGAGCCTGGAGCACGAATTTTTGGCTGAGGTATTTTGCGACCCCCTGATCTAAGATATGTTGGTTGACTACATTCTGCAAGCATCTAAAATTGCAAAAATAAGTCGAAAAAAGTGTTGGAGGCTCCCTTTATTGCCATGGTGGGGTCACAGCCGCCCGCCCGTCAGACCCGTCTGCGCTGTTTGCAGCTTCTATGGCAGAACAAAAATCAATGTCATAGAGTTAGGATTAGGCTCAAAATCGCCATTATAGAGATGTATATGACCTGTTTTATTCGAAGTTAGGAATGTTTAGTGGTGAATCGTCGGATACCGCGATGCTAGTTACATTGTGAGCAAGGCATGTTTGCGCCAATGCCTAATATGTAGAGCTACGGGGGCCATTGGAAAATCCTTTCGGTGAGAATATCAGAAACAAGACAATCTCGCAATGGGAAAATCGATCATGATCATGGTAATGAGATGAAACAATCCCACAATTGGACACGTTTCTGTTGTCAGTGCTGTTTCTATCTACTGCGATGAGCAATGAAGCATCTACCTCGGCGGCAGCTGTGAAACGTGGTCGCGCATGGAAGTACGTCTGAGAAGATGCAAGCGAACAGAAAAATGCCGCACTGCGAGCAAAGAGGCCGGCGCTCACTACGGGTGGAACTATTGGCAGCCGACACTACCGAAACCGTTACGTCGGTGTGATTGCACGTCAAACATATATCCCCCAGATGATGAACACATTGTTGCAACAGCAGACGACGTAATCGCGACACACCTGCTATTAGACATACAGGATCGCGTAAAGCTTGAAACCAAAGGAAATACTCTCGCATTCCCGCCCGCAAGGGGTCTTAAGTGTATCACCTTTCCAGCCAGCAACGTCACAATGATGAAGCAGTGTGTGTGTGCGCGCGCACGTGTGTGTGCGTGTGCGTGCGCGTGTGAGCGGGTGTGCGAAATGTGCGTGTGTGTGTGCGTGTGTGCGTGTGTGTGTGTGCGCGCGTGCGTGCGCGTGCACATGTGTGTGTGCGTGTGAGCGTGGGCGTGGGCGTGTGCATGTGTGTGTGTGTGCCTGCGTGCGTGTGCGCGTGCGTGTGTGCGTGTGAGTGCGTGTGCGTATGCGTGTGTGTGTGTGCATGTGCTTGTGCCAGTGTGTGTGTGTTCGTGTTCGTGCGCGTGCGCGTGAGCGTATGCGTGCGTTTGTACGTGTGTGCGTGTGCATGTGGGCGCGTGTGCGCGTGTGCATGTGCGTGTGCGTGTGCGCGTGTGCGTGCGTGCGGGCGTGGGTGTGTGGGTGTGCGTGCGTGCGTGTGCGCATGCGACTGTTCGTGTGCGTGTGTGTGTGCGTGCGAGCAAACGCGTGTGCGTTTGTGCGTGTGTGTGCGTGCATTCGCGCGCGTGTGTTTTGTGCGTGCGCGTGCGTGGGCGCGTGCGCGTGTGCGTGTGCGTGTGCATGCACGTGCGCGTGCACGTGCGCGTGTGCGTGTGTGCGTCTGCGTGTGCATGTGCGTGGGCGTTTGCGCGTGTGCGTGTGTGTGCGTGTGTGTGTGTGTGTGCGCGTGCGTGCGCGTGCGCATTTGTGTGTGTGTGTGTGTGTGTGCGAGTGCGTGTGCGCGTGCACGTGTGCGTGATCGAGTACGTGTGACCATGCGCGTGTGTTCGTATGCGTGTGTGCGTGTGCGTGTGGGCACATGTGCGCCTGTGCGCCTGTGCGTGTGTGCGGGCGAGCGTGCGTGCGAACGCATGTGCATGAGTGTGTGTGCGTGCGTGAGTGTGCGTGCGTGTGCGTGTGCGTGTGCGTGTGCATGTGCGAGTGAGAGTGCGTGTACGTGTGCGTGTGTGTATGTGTAATTATGTGTGTGCGTGCGTGCGTGCGTGCATGAGTGCGTGCGTGTGTGCGTGCGCGCGTGCGCGAGCGTTAGTCCTCGGGTCAGCGCGTTGGACCAATAGCCATATCCGTGCTGGATTACCTATTACGGACCTTGAGCGGGTCGTCCTACGTTTCGTAGTTTTATTACTCGCGCGTTGCAATTATTAGCAAATTGTTACTGTTTTTTATGCGCAGTACCCACCATGGACGATGTTGTACGAAGAAAATGGTGTCAAGAAACTGGGCGGCCTGATCGGAAATGCATTATCAAACATTACGGCGTCTTTAAATTTCACGTGAGTAAAAACGGTCTTTACTTTTGCTTGATTGGGACCGTAATAAATGGCCTAGATGTAAAGTGCAAGGCTGGAATAATGTTTGTTGGACATGATTATCTTGTGGACAACGCTTAACGCTTCTAAAAAACAACAGCGAAGCATTTGCGTAAAGCATACGCCATGCAGTACTTTTTCCTTCATTGCCGCTGATCGCAAACAATCTCACTCCTGTTATGGCACAAAAGTGGTGGGTGAAGTGTAGAGCGATGCAAAGCGAATAGGGCAAAAAGTAGTGCATAAATTGACATTGTAAGGCAGGCAAGTATTATCTCGACTGCAGAGTGCAGGTAATTAACGGAAATTGAACCATTGTCTTGAGATTTCTCTCTGAAACAAACAAAACAAGTATTATATTTTCCCTGGTGTTTCATAAATTGCTCTCGGCATTACTGGCGTCTATGAGCGCGCACAGCTTATGTAGCTACTTTAAGATCTTGATGAAATCAATGAATCTATCGGGAGAGAGAAATTAACTTAACGGAAGTGAACTTACGTGATGGCTGTTAAAATATTTTTGCTAAAGCTGGTGGAAACTATTTTCATGTGTTTACGTCCAGTGTTACTTAACAAATTGTCATAGCGACCCCATGTTTTGTTTTACTCTTCATCAATTCATGAGTGCGATATACCTGGGCACCTGCTTAGAGAAGCTTACACGGTGCTTTTAACTGTCCTTTCTTGTTTGCTTTTCTCTAAGCCAAGAACTAATTCCGCCGACGGATGGCCACTACGGGGATATTTTACCGAACGGGACGTTCATCGGGCAACTGATGATGGTGGACAAATCGGTAAGGCCCAAATTATTCAGCAGTTTTTTTTTTTCGAAACACTATTTAAACAAAATGGCAGTCTGAGCGATATAATATACAATAGAGACCTTGTGCGTCACCATCTACCAATCTCTCGATGCGTGAAATGATTCAAACATTTCACTTTTAACCACTGTTTCGGTCTCAAGGAGGTACATATAAACTTCAAGATTGTAAGGATCTCCTGCCTCTCTCTGACGAAATTTAATTCTTACGTTATTTACCACAGGTTTATCAGAACTGATCGATCTGCCATTTACTAATCTTTTTTTTTCGGCTAGAATTCTGAGCCCTGACCTCTGCACAATGCGTTTTGTCCTTCTAGCTCGTGGACGTTGCTGCTGGCCCATTCAGTCTGGAGTACACCCATTATACGCATTTTCCTTCAACACTTACTCTTTTAACCGACGACCTGAGAATCATGAGCGGCATGCGGGACCCATTTGTTTCGGATTCGGCCGCATTCATCAACATGTTTGACAAAGAGGTGGGTAAAGAATTGTTTCAACAGAAGAGCTGTTAACGCTTTAAGTGCCGCCGTCGAGCGCTACGAGAAAAAATAGCAAGAAAAAATACCGAGTGCACGTGAGCATGCGCCTCGTGAAGAGCCATCGGCGTCGTCCTGCTCGAGCTTCTACACTCTAAAAAAAAAAAGAGAGTCCAAAGTAAGGTCCCTGTATTTTTCAAAGGTAGCGCGCCTTTACCGACTCCAAAGGCGCCCTGCAAAGCTTCCGAGCAGCCCTGCGCTACGGTCCTTTGCACCAACTAGTGACAGAAATTCGGGAATTATTTCACCAGGCTGTCATAAAGGGCCATAACATTGTATTTCAGTGGCTGCCAAGTCACTGTGGAATCACCGGCAATGTCTCGGCTGATGCAGCTGCCCGGACAGGCCATGACAGTGAAAGGACCATCTTGCTTCCGCTTGCAAGGACTGATGCCGCTAGGCTGCTTCGTCAGTTCGCGCGGAGGACCTCCATTATTCAATGGAATACACCGGGCTTGGTGCACCCGCGCCTCCACAACCAGGACCCTCTACTCCAGCGTCGTCTTCCGTGTGGGCTGACTCGATCACAGTCTACTTTACTTTGTAGGCTGTGGTTGGGAGTGGCCTTCACGAAAGCCTACTCCTTCCTCATCGGGATGGCCAGTAGTGCTCACTGCGACGCCTGCGAGGTTGAAGAGACAATCGACCATGTGCTTTGGTTGTTGCCCCCGAGTATTCATCGGAAAGACGCGTTTTGGCAGCCGAGCTCAGAAGATTGGACAATCAACAGTTCAAGCTAGAGACTATTCTAGGACAAAGATCCCTACAATCGACTTCGCAGAAGGCAACAAAAGCCCTTCTGCGTTTTATGAAGGACACAGGTTTAGCTGAGAGGCTCTAGTGCCCACGAAGGGACTAAAGTGTGTGCGCGACCCCGCTCCTATCCCCCCTTTTTCGCCTGCCATCTCTTTTATCCCCTGAACACCCCTTCCCCAGTGCCGAGTAGCAATCCGGGCTCTCAGCCTGGATAACCTCTCGGCCTTTCCTTTCGCTTTTCTCCTCCTCTCCTCAAAGGTAGCGCAAACTCCCTTCCCCGTGCCGTTTCCTCCTCGCCCCCCTCTCTCGACCGCCATTAGTGAGCGACTCCGGCGGAGCGCGCCGCCGGACCGTTTCGTTTCGTATGCGCGGCGCGTTGAAGTGCTTGCGTTCTAGGCGTACATTCAGAACGGTGTTCGCAGATAATGTGTAGGAAGAACTGTGTGTGATTGGCCAGTGCCTTACCTATCATCTCGCGTTTTGAGGGAGCCAACTGCACTTTCGTGCCGGCCTATCGAAATCTGCGTTTGTAGTACTCGCGGTCGATTTAATCTGGGGTCTGCTTCACAAGATAGAAAAATCTGGTCTATGTGGAATTTTTTTTTAGTTTTTAAGTGTGGAAGAGCACCTCAAAGTTCATATGAGGGCTATTAGAGCTCAAGTTGGTACGGGAACAACAGAGCCCCACTAAAATTTGGAACATGCACGCCCACTCCCAGAAAAGGACGGGTGTATATTGCGCTGCTGAGCAGGAGGTCGCGGGTTCGATTCCAGGCCGCTTTTCTGATGGAGGCGAAAAGCAAAAACTCCCGTGTGTACGAGATTTCGGCGCACGTTAAAGATCCCCAGGTGGTCGAAATTAATCCAGAGCCCTCCACTATGGCGCGCCTCATCGCCTGCGTTGCGTCAGCGTGTTAAACCCTACAATCAATCAATCGGAGACGTATGTATACGATTCATTCATAAAATACACAAACGTTCAGTGGATCGAAAGTAGATTTTATTCAGTGCGCAAACAAAATGCGGGAAGCGTCGAATGATTGCGGGAGGCGTCGATTTAGATCACGAACGCTCCCGGAGGACATTCCAGTGGAGTGACGACAGGGCGAAACACTCTCATTATCAAATCAGATAGCCCCTGCGGCATACGAAGGAAAAAGAGGCCGATGCGCAAATATGGAAGGAACCGCATTTGGCTGGAGTTTCTTGATGCCAGTTTGTGACAGAATTACTGGTTCAAATTGATCCCTCGTGAAGTGTTTCTGAAAGATACAGACATCCTCTATCGCATTCTTTGCAGTTTGGCTGAAGAAATATTGCTGAAGCAAAACAGTTTGCTTCTTATGTTAGAAAATGCAAACAGTCGCGAAAACAGGATGGCGTTCTTGCATTCACTAGATTCCTCACTATTTGTTAATCGAAAGTGTTCTCAAGTATTTTCGAAACTTGAACAAAAGCATCCATGCATTTCACAAATAAACAACTATACAACATTATATTAACTATACAACATTATATTATCTATGCACTCTCTTATATTAGCTGTACAAGCATGCACAAAATTACCATGCAAGTGCACAGAAATGGGGATAAATATGAAAGAATACAAACTGAGAACACAATAAAACAATAAACGGCGAAATTTTGCCTACAGGTAATCAAAGTTCAAGCAAAAAAAATTAAAGAAAAAAAAGATCAAACACGTGGTTTCTCTCCGTGAAATGTTATTTATGCCAACGGGCATACTATCGCAATTAAAAAAAAATTGCTTCCGCTGCAAATTGTCGCAAATAGAAAGAAAATCGCGAACGCCAAACATTTGGCAGTAATTATATTGTGGCCGTTTTCGAATACCCGATCCAATACGAGCGAGCTAAACACGATGGGCTGTCATCGTTGTTGAAATCGTGGGAGAAAGCGTCGACGGAAACATCAAGCTGCTTTTTTTCTGTTTAACCTGAACGTCAGTACCAAGGCTGAGCTTCATCTAAAAGCCTTCCAGAGGCATGTCTACGCGAAAAAGTTTTGTAGTGACTGTTTAACTCGCAAAGTCTCCCTCGATGACAATCGAAGTTTTTTCTGCCGATGCGATGCAGCCATACCGCTCGCCGCTCGATATCATTTTTCCCTCGTGGAACCACAAAAAGCTTGTCGCCTTTTGCAATGCTGCTGGAGCAGCCAACGGCACAGCAGGTCGGCGTTACGCTGCAGCCGAGGCCGTCTTGCGAAAGGCAGCGACATGGGAGCGAGGATCAGTACGCTCCCTAATGGCGTCGTTACCCGACGAAACCGAACACTGACGAGGGGTCAACAGGGTTCATTGGTCACGGTGTCGCGCCTGGTCCAATAGGGGAGCAGAAAAGGGCGCAGTGGGAAGGAGAGAAGTAGAGGGCGGGGAGAAACTTCTCCTCTCTACTTTGTACAATGGTTTGCGTTACTTTTGAAAAATACAGGGACCTTAGTCCCAAGGGAGTCGTCGCTGCAATGACTCCCTTAGACTCTACTAAGACTCTCTTTTACGCTCTGTCCAGCACTCTGTCCAGCACTCTGTCCTTGAAAATGGGGTTTCCATTGAACCATCGAAAATGGGGTTTCCCCGCGGTTAAGAAATGCGAAAGAACGCATGACTTATTGCGTCCTTTGATCTCGAGCGCTTTTAATAGTCAATACCACAGTGCGGTTATAATTCCTATAGTAGTAACTTGATTTAAGTACGGTTCACGTTCCTGCTATGGTAACCAGTGTTGACATGCGCTGAGAGCTTGTTCGGGATTTGGAATTTACATTATTTAGCTAACACATTTACTATTATTCTGTTGAGGGGTCTTTAATGCTCAGGCAGCTGGAAAAGTAAAATGCTGTAGAATTCTGGGTGCCGTTGGTGAGGCTGCAGTACTCGAAAGTAAGGACAACAACGGAAGGAAATGCCTGAAAGTTGCTCAGTGCTTACGGGGTTGTGTTGAGAGATAGAGACAACCACTCTGCCAAAAAATGTCGTTGGTGCCTCTTTCACGGGAATCGGTGAAACAAACAAGTGAAATGTGCCTCCACAGAGTACTGACAACAAATTTTGACGTATAGAAAATCAAATAATTGGCTTCAGTAGTTTGTACCGATGCCTCACAGAAATTTTTGCAGCGATCCGAGGCCGGAATCACATCTAAAATCGATTTTGATTGTCCCGGCCGCGAGCTTCCACAAATCGGCAGCACTAGCGAAATCGCTTTCGGCGTGACGAAACATCGGCCTGCGTGCCTGGCCGGTTCAGGATGATGTCATATAGTCGTTTTCGGAGCCGGAAACGATATCCCGCGCTGCTGTTGTCGTTGGTATTCGTTTGGGCAGGAGACGTACGGGTGTAGCTGTGTGAGCAATGCTTGCAAACTTTGCGCACTTTGCGTGTTCGACATCTTTGCTATTCAGTTTGTGGCCGGCGCATGGTGTTCCCTTGCACTGGTGCTGAAAACTGCGCGGTGCAGGCACCGCGCGGTGCGCGATGTCGACGCGCACCGCGGCGACGCGGTGGTGCGCGTCGCCGAGCTCGACAAAGTTGTGCTATGGCAAGGTCGCGGAATGCGAAGTACTGCTCCTGGAAGCCTGTCCGAGCAAATCGACGACGACGCCATGATGCATTATTTTCCACGCGACGACGTGCAGCGGTAAACGTGGACTGAGTTCGTGCGCGGCGGCGGCCGCAAGAACTGTCGCCCAAGGCAGCGGGCTCGGCGATGCTCGCGTCAGCTTGGGTGTTGGGAACTTCAGGCTTAGTATCGTGGCGAATATTTGATCACCGGTATCTGTGCAACCGCGAATGACCATCCCTTACACGACTTTTCACCACACTATCATCCCCTTTTTCGCATACTGAGCTTTATTGTGGCGATAATTTCCGTTTCAGCGATGGGTGACCAAGACATCTGCCGTGGCCTGTTTTGATTCTCAGGTGGCGCCATCTTTCGGCCGCTCGCCGCACCGCGATGCCGGAAGTGCTGGGTCGGAGCGCCGAACCTCCGCTTCCGGTCAGCGTAGGCTTACCATCGTGGCAAATATCTGAACGCCGCTTTTAAATTCAGCGCTGATAACAACCCCTAGCACAATTTTTCAACACACTAACATCTACTTTGTCGCATGTGGAACTTCTTTTTCGCAATCAGATTGATTAGAAGAGTGGCGACAAGCTGTTGCCATCACGGTCTGCGCCGGTTCGAACCGCAGTGACATTAAAAAATTCCCCGCATTTCCCCGAGGGGAAGAATGTGAAAGTGCGAATGCACGAGTTGAATTTGCACGGTTCGGTAATGTTCGCGAAAGAGAGATCACACACACACACACAACTACAAATATGCATTTATTCACAGACACCTATTTGTGTCGTCGTTGTACTTGATTGCTAGAGCGGATCTCAGCTTTGAAATTTCGTGTCAGTACTACTCCTTTAAGCAGGTGCATTAGCCCTTCTCACGCCCGATTCTTGGCCAATCCCCCACGTGGGTATGTGCCATGTCAGCGGCCAGGCAGCGCGCGCCCATCTCCCCCCGTTGCCAAGGAAGACGAGGAGATTCCTGGCCAATCCCCCACGTGGGTATGTGCTATGTCAGCGGCCAGGCTGCGCGCGCCCATCTCCACGTGCGCGGACATCGCCGGTGGACGCAGGTTCAGGGTCGCTTAAGAAGTGCATTGCACTTAAAAAACGGACGACGGCGAAGACACCGCCGGCCTAATCGCCTGGCCAAATAAAGTTGTTCTGTCTGTCGGGTGGCAGCGACTCATCCGAGTTTGACGATTCAGACGACATGTCGACCGCGCGGGCGAGTGCGGACCATGTGCAATCGTAGCAGACGATGAGACGAACGTCCCTGACGTCACTGGTGACACCGTGACGTAAGGCTGGCCTGCTTGCAGGCTGGCCTTCGAACGGCCATTTTCCCGCCCTGCGACCAAATTTGAAACTGGTTGCAATAAACGTGCTATAATTAATTCTGTGTTGGCGGCTGACGGCTTTCGGTTCCATTTTCGTAATTACTGGGCAAATAGGTATTCTTTACAGCACAAAAACTGAAAGCGAGAAATTTCGTGTCAGTATTGTGCATGCATATGAACTTGCACATTGCTATTTATATTACGTCGGTATGGCACCGTTAGACACTGAAGTCCACGCGCCGGAACATTGCGTAAATACTACTGAAACCACAGTCCCTTGAAAACCGTGCAAACGAAACCGAACCGAAACTGAAAGCAGTAGGTGGCGGAGCGTGCCTCGATTCACCCGCGTCCCGCGTACACAAAGGCGCTGGCATGGAGGCTCCAAGTGTGGGAACTCATTAGCGTCATGATGAACTACTTCGCTTCGCCTATCCTAGACGGCAGCACCATCTGAATGAAGAAGGTAGTGGGAAAGATATAAGGCGCGTTCGTAGACCCATTTGTACTTGAATTTATAGCGCAGTTGGCCGACTGCTGTGTACTTCCCGTTGCGGTGCGAGAGTTCGCGGCTAGAATCCATGCGCAGCCGCGTCAATGGAACTTTTTCTGGCGATGTCATTTCCGTGAAGGATATGACGCCGGTGAGATCTTCTTGTACCCGGAAATAAAACACTTTCGCGTTCAAACATTGCTAAGCGCATGGTGCCGGTACATTGAGGAATACTTGCTACACGATACTGCCGTAACGGACGACACACTGGTGTTGTATGAATAAGCTCGCCTGAATGAACCGAGGGGTGATATTTCAGACGTCTTCAAAAGTATTCAAAAAAATTTGTAATGGGCACATGCGGGAAGAAAAAGTAAAGCTTTGATCAAATAAATGATTGATGGGTAGGGCGATCCTAGTGGCGTAGGGGGCGTGAATTCAGTTGGACCCTAAATAGGGTAGGGAACTGAAAGAGGAGACAGCCATGGTAACATACATGATGGGCAATCAGAACGGGAATATATTAAGTGCGAATGCACTTTATAAGCGACCCCAAACCATCCACCGCCGGCGGCGGCGTCGGCGGCGTCGGCGTCCGCAGTGCTCCTCTATATTTAAAAAAGGAACAGCATCCGGCGCGCCAGGTTTCGATCCGAGGACTTTGCGGCCGCAGCGCGACGCTCTACCGACCAAGCACGGACGCGACGGTGATATCAGTGTTAGACGGCGCCTTATATCTTTAACGCATTCAAACTACGTCGTCAGCGGCGTGCGTTGGCGACTCAGCGGCGTTATAGCGGCTTGATAACTGCGTGGTGTACACGTGATACTACAAACCCGATGGAAGAGATGGAAGAGAAGGCGGCGAGGCGGTGGGCTGCGGGGGCCGAGCGCAAGCGCCGCAAGCGGGCCGACAACCGTGCATTCGCACTTTCACATTCTCCCCCTCGGGGAAATGCGGGGGAATTTTTTTTTCACCAAGGCACATGTGCAATTTCTTAGTACACTTGTTTGATAGGTGGTTAACAATATTTTAGCATATAGGCATGAAGACTCCATGAATTTGCGTCTTTAAATTTGTTCCCTCACAAAGCGTATGCACAAACCACCGTGGACGACGCATGCACGCAGGGATGACAAATTTTAGAGTAGGATTACCACCGATCAGCAAAGGTTTCCCAATATCTCAGCGTCTACTCGGCAGAGGTAACCGTGGGCCAGCAGATGAGGTGGTGCCAGTGAAAAGGGGATGATGGTGCTGGGGGCGAAAGTGATGCAACAATGGCGTCGTATACGATGCTGACTTGTGTTGTGCGGGCGTAGACGGCAACCATGCTTGAAGGCTGCAGCGGAAGCTTGGTCACTGCGGGCTTGATGTGCTTCAACATCGCAAACAAGATTGTATAGCTAGGAACGCTGACGCCGTGCAGCACACTAGAAAGCGCAGTTGTGACAGTTTTAACGCAGGAATCACCTGCGATACAGGAATTTTTCATCAAGTAGAAACTTCTCAAGGTGTTCGCGTTTAAGATGTGAGTTGTTGCTGGAGAACGCTTCGTTAGTAATAAAATTCCTGCTATGCGCGGCCATAGCAAGCGCACATTAAATAAATAAACTGCGTTGGGTTCACAACATCACGTGGTTATTGATAAAAATTAAAGAATTTCCACTCAACCTGAAAACTGTCAAAGTGCGGAGCGGGTTGTATCGCCCTCTCTTGACTATAGTTTTAGCATCGGCCAGGCATTGACACTAAAAATTAGTCAGGAAAGGGCGCCGCTGCCTCTGAAGAGGCCTATAAAGACACCCTGGATTGAGTTTTCATTAATTCAGGGTAATTAATGCGTTTTTTCATTATGTTTTTTTTCTTATATTATATTATTGTATACTTATTTGCAACCTAGCAACGGCAGCTTCCGGCCCAGCGGAGGGCAGCGCCAAGATCACCACCAACAATTGGCATACGAGTAACGTGTGCCTCCGAGGCGCAATGGTATTGAAAGACATCTGCGTCGTAACGCGAGGGACCCAAGTTCGTTCCTGACAGGGAAAGCGGTTATCTTTTCGAAGCCTCTGTTTGGGTCCGTGACGCCGTGACCCTGGACGAGCTACGACCCAGGGAAGGCCCCGAAAGTGTTTAAAAACAGGTTCTACTGCATGAGCAATAAAGAAATAGCGTTGTTGCTTTCCCGCTAAAATAGTGCTACTACCCGCCGCGGTGGCTCAGTGGCTAAGGCGTTGCGCTGCTGAGCACGAGGTCGCGGGTTCGATTCCCGGCCACGGCGGCCGCTTTTCTGATGGAGGCGAAAAGCAAAAACGCCCGTGTGTACGAGATTTCGGCGCACGTTAAAGAACCCCAGGTGGTCAAAATTAATCCGGAGCCCTCCACTACGGCGCGCCTCATCGCCTGCGTTGCGTCGGCGCGTTAAACCCCCCCAATCAATCAAAATAGTGGTACCTTCTTTGCTTTTAGAGTAATCTTAGGCCGGTATTTTTTTGTCGCTTACTTCGATGCATTAGCCGAGGCAAACATTTAAAAAGGAAGCGGTGCAATCTGTCAATAAAATGTGCGAGGTGGGGCTGAGTGCTATGCTGATCATGCATGCTTGCGATGTGCCCGTAATATTGTTTTTGCCTATGCCTTTTAGCAGTTTTCAGTCATGTTCGGTCACCGTTGGCAATGCCACAAATTACAGTTTGTGGAATATTGTAGGCTGAAGGTGTCATTGTTTACCTTTCAATAGTTTTCATTTATCGGGAAGTTTGTGCACCCCTAATAGTGCCAGGTATAACTTGTCGTTACATCCACTCAATAGACACACAATGACGGTGGTTTTTGGGAGATATAATAAGATTCAAGCTTAACCATCGCCGCAAAATAAGCGCCTTTTATATGTTACCAAAATACACGCTTAAAACTGCGTATCAATCGAGAATACCTATATTTCTTTTCAGACCTGGATCCTTTTCTTCACGTCATTGGTCTGCTTGATAACGCTCTCGACCTTCGCTTACCGCCTTGCCGGAAGGAAAAGACCGACCGACCTGCTAATGGATGTCTCCAAGTTCCTGTACGCCTACATTGAAGTGCTCTTCTTCGAAGGTGAGCCGTTGATGGAGCATATTTTTGGTAGCAGACACGCGCTTCTATTCAATGCGCGCGAGTACATACCCTGTAGAACAACACTTACAAGGTGCTCTTCCTTTTGCCTTAATTAGTTCATATTGGCTGAATGAATACTTTAATTTGTGTTTAGAAAACACACGGTTGAGAACGGCTCTGAAGAAAATAAAAAGAACAATGACATTTTTGGTACTGTGAAATTCCCGGCTTCTGGTTAACGGGTTCTTCGTACTTCATCATGACGTTTCTCACAGACATTTGGGTGGTTGTTGGGGTGTAAACAAAAGCACATGCCTACAGTTTGGCGACGTTGCAAAAGAAAATTTCACACAAAGTGGATGTTGTACAAATATTACTTTCCATTACAGAAACTACATTTGGAAAACTAACTTCATTTGAAGAATCGTAGAATGGGGTAAACGAAACAAACGGGTTGGACTAACCACCCATTTTTCCGTCCTCAACTAATCAGTTATAAACCTTATTTTCGACAATTGACTGATGCAGACCAAACCATCCAAATATTGCGGCAGTTTTATGGGTTCGCTGCTCGAGCGCATAGTGTTTAAAAAAAACGACGTTAGTTTGAGTCGGTAAGGCGTTTTTGTTGAATAACGTTGGATAGATAGACATGAATTGAATGTGAGTGCTTCGAGCATCTTTTCAAGTCGCAAGGACGCTGCGCCTTATCCTGATGACATCCCGAAATAGCGTGAAAAGGTTTTAAGTAGCATTAATTACTGACGACTCAGTGAGCAATGAAACGGAAGATGATAGGTGCAACATTAAGTAACAAGAAAAGATCGAAGTGGGTCAGGGAACAAACGAGTGTTAAGGACATATTAGTAAAAATTAAGTAGAAGAAATTGGCGTAGGAAAGGTATGTAATGCGAAGGCAAGATAACCGTTGGTCATTAAGGGTAACAGAGTGGGTCCCTAGAGAAGGCAAGCGTGGAAGGGGGCGGGAGTAGGTTAGGTGGGCAAATGAGAACAAAAAGTATGACGGTATAAATTGGTCGCAGTTAGCACAGGACCGGGATAATTGGAGATCTATGATATAAGCCCTTGTCCTGTAGTGGGCGTAGATGGGCTTATGATGACGGTGACGACGAAGACGATGCTGTTGATGATGATGAATTACTGACTAATCACGTTCTCTGTTTTTAAGAAGCCACTGAGGTATCAGGTTAACTGAAGTCCTTCAAATCTAGTTACTTTCAGAGCACGGCCTCTCCCTCAACAACATCGTAGCGAGACATATATCGGCACAACCACGGCTTCCACGTCGACCGTCGGGCTGTCGTGCTGACAGCGGAGCATAAATCTTACTATTTTCTATCGACGCTTCGGGCTGCTGGCTCTTCCGAAAACTGGGATGGCGAGTTCTGCCTCGGCTACTGTGGCTAAGTTTGCTTTAGAAGCAATACCCCCCCGACGGTCGTGCAGATGCTCTCATTGTCGAGGACTTCGTGAATATCGCAACAATGGGCGGACCTCATCCTCCATATTGAAACACCTCGAGTTTAACGTCATTGATGAGTCTTAAAGCTGAAGACTTGTGTGAGGCAACCTGCTTCATAGCGCTTCGCTTTTTCTCAGCACTTCGAGAACACTTGTTTGTAATTCGAAGTTTGAGCGCAGGTGCCGATATATTCGTTGATTGCGCTTTGACACTTTATTGAACGATGTACGACTTCTAATCGAGCCATGATCAAATATAACCACAGAAAAAATCCCAACACGCTGTCCGATAACCGCTGCCAGTACGCCATATAGAACAAACGAATGTTCTCTCCCACTGTTCCAACTAATTCTGTGATGGTCAAGGGGATGCGTACGATCCTGCACATTTCCATCGCAACGCGCTCCGACGCATTCATAGTCAGCGTTGCAATAGTGACGAACACTTTCGAGCTTTCGTCAGCCGCGCGCGCACTACTCGAAGCGGCATGCTCGGCCTTGGTCAAGTATAGTTAAACCTGGATGTAACGAACCTGTACGTAACGACTTGCTCGATTTAACGAATTTTTTGAATTCCCCATTGCCATCCCTATTGAAGTCCATGTGTTGGCGACCTCTATGTAACGGCTGCGTTGCGACGGTTCACGTTGATGTAACGAATTCGTTGCGCTAATGAATCGTTGTTCTTTGCATTTTTTTCTGCAAAATTGGCTAGCTTTTGCTCGCACCGCAATTTTGCCCGCACCGCAATATACCATGCATTTCCACGCGAGTGCGGTGTCGGCTCGGTCTGCCTGGCAGCGTGTAGTCGCGCGTCTCCAGTGCTATCTTGTGTTTTCGGTTCGTTGGCGATGAACTCTGCTGCAAGAAAATGAGAAGTTTTGCCTTTTCTGGGCAATTTTAAATGCCGCCTTCGTCGGCGAGACGTAAGAACGTGCACCCGGTACAGTATCCCAGCTGGCACCCTCTCAACAATTTGATTGCGGAAAAGAGCACCAAGTTCACCTTAGCACAAGTTTGGTTTTCGAAACGCGTTAAGGAACCAAACTGTGTTAAAAGGCAAAACTGATACTTAAGTTACGTTTGTGAATACGGGGGTAAGTGACCTAGATTATTTCGAGTGCCGTGTAGCCACTCAGCTAGTGCGAAAGCAGAAGGTGTAAATCACGCAGCTTTTCACTGTAAAATAGATCCTTCAAGGGTGAGTTCACCGTCATGGTGGTCTAGCATTTTGGTTTCGTTTCGTTTCTGCTTCAATCACGCGAGCCTTAACACGAAACCTACATGTAACCAAAACCTGCGTCTAATTAAAAATTGCGAATTTTTGTCGACTTCGTTATATACAGGTTTAACTGTCGTCAGATTCGCAACCCCGCGAGGAGGAAGGAGGGTAGAATTACCCGTTCCCCGTTCCCCCGTTTTCTTTCTGGCTTTCTCCTCGCACTCGTGGTATTCGCTTGGATCCGCGGATGGCGCCGCGTAAGCCAGGCACGAGTGCCCAAGAGCGGTGCTGTAAAATAAACAGCGTGTATAAGGTACGGGATAGTGTCACCGGGAGGCAGGGTGGGAGGGTAAAGCAATGGGCTCCGTTCAGCACTCATGATCGATAGCAGGTATGAACTCCCCACATGCATAAAGCACTTGGAACAATAAGTTCAGCACGAATACCGGGAAAGAACCAGTGTGAGTTCCGTAAAATCTGATCTCTTTTACTTTCGTTGCAGCTACTCAGGTCCGGTTCGTGCCACTGTCGAATCGTGTGCTCCTCGGTGCTTGGCTTCTGGCCTGCTTCGTCCTGGTCAACCTGTTCAACGGCGAAGTGAAGGCCAACTTGCTCGTCAAGTCGGACACCCCCCGCATCGAAACCGTCGAAGATGTCTTGCGCCAGCCGAAGCTTCTCCCAATTACGGTGGAAAAGTCTCCGTTCACCACTATAATGCAGGTATTGACGACAGCGCGAATAGACGTAGTCATAATCTCCGCTTTATTCTTCTTTCGGAGAAGGGCGTAAGAGCAAACGATTACGGCAGATGACGGGTGTTCTTATGCACACGCAAACACACCCACACTCGCCTATAATTGAGGGGCGAATGACACATTGTCCCTCTCGGGATTTCGGTTCACCTTCAGTGGGATGACATCCGTGATCCTTATCCTGAACAGCAGTCATGACAGCACCGCTTAAAAATCAACTCCTCTCATACGGTCACTGAACGACCCATAAGCTACTGAGTAGAATGACCTGTGGGTCTTATAAAGGGGTGTATCGGGAACGCGCTCATAATTATGTAACGCATAGTAGTGCGGAGCGTAGCATTGCGAGGACGATGACGGTGGTGGAGGTAGCGTGAAGCACGTACTCGCGTACGGACAGAGAATTCTCTGCTCAGAACCACTCCATGGCTAAATTAGTATGGACTACTCAAAAAGCAGCTCTAGCTCACTGAGGCAATCAAATTTTAATTTAACGTGCAGAAGCTAAATGCCATTTTGTTGCTCACAATAAAGAAGCGATACGGAATAGTTCAGACGGTCTTGGGGTCTCTAACCTGTGACTAGATTTGGACACGCTAGGGTTTTCATTTTCACCTCCACTTAAAAAAAGGACTACCCCAGCCAGGCTCGAACACACATCCTTGCGATTAACAGCACAATGCTTTAGTGATTGAACCACCGCAGTGTGTTGTCCTTTCCGGATATTCACCTTATGTGAACCGATTTTTTTATAGAAATGAGTCTAAGCGAACTTCACTTGCTTTTTTAGAGGCAGTTTTAGCTTCCCTAGATCAGGATATGTAAAACTGGGGAATGATTCAGGAGACATGCTTTACGATAACAGTAGTTCGGTTTATGTTAAATCTGGTTTTTATTAAAATGATATACAGGACGCAATTTTTAGCTGATATTCAGCTCTTGACTAATACACTTCAAGGTCATTCACCCTGGTCGAGAATGACGACAAGAAAAATTTGTGCAGTTTGTCGCATTTTCGCTTCTTGTGTCATGATTCTGGTGTTCTGTCGTGTGTCGTATTCCTGTCCTCATCTTGATGTTCCGTCGTGCCGAATTCCTGTCTTGTCGTGATCCTGGTGTTCCATCAGTAGTTTGCACATAATTTGAATGTTTTGCCCATTGTGAAGAGTAGCCGTAAATCACAGTTCTGTTGTGACTACAGGAATGTTCGTCGTTGAGAAAATTGTACTTTGTCGTTAAGACAGAAATGTGTGTCGTAACAACAGATGGTTTCGTCATCAGAACAGAACTTCTGTTGTCACAACAAAGTTTTTTGTCGTACGACAGGAATACTTGTTAGGTGTTTGCGGTATTGTGATTTTAGCCTGGTACAATTCCCGCGCGTCAGCACGATGTGCGCTCAGAAAACCACCGAGGCATTGAATATGTAAGAAGGTTTTGTTGCGTGGTGGGAGCACTGTTTTTATTGGATGTGTTTATACGTGTTTGGGTACAACTGTTTAATTAATGTATAGCGAAACCTCGTTATAACGCAGTTGAAGGGGGGAGTCGTACTTGCTTCGTCATAACGATTTTTTTGTTATAGCCAATCTACCGACAATTTGCATGCAAGAGGGCATGCACTTACCACCAAAAGTCAAAACATCCCGTGAGAACAAGAAATAGAAGCGTGAAAAAAAAATAGCAAGGAATCCCTCATTTTATCCACGCCAAATGGCTCATCCATGCTCATTTGACGGAACACAAGCTGGCGGCTCACTTCTCAGAGAAAGTGTCCTAGATAGATTTTTTCTGTGTCATCTTCAGGCGAATGATGGCTTTTTCAGCTGCAGCCGCAATTTTGAGTCCGTCTTCGCTGTCATTGTGAGCGCCAAAGAAGCGGTGCAAAGGGGCTGCCGCATCCATTTAAAGTGCCTGGGGGAACATCCAGGCCCTCTACGGGAGCTCGGAAGACGCACACCCTCGCGCGTTCGCCAAGGCAATTGCAGCCATTTTATGCGCTGGAGTTGGTAGCCCCAAGCTAGCGCCAGTTTTGTATTACCGCTTCCTTGACGCGACGTAAACCGTCACGCGCTATAAGACATTGACCTGACGGGTACCAAAATGGGTCGTAAATGCTCGTTGTGAAAAAAAACAAAAGGTCCGTTGTAATCATTGCGAGTAAATTGTAGGTTCGTTTAAACGAGGTCCTAAATACATGGATGTCTATGAGAATTCCAAGGAGAATTTCCTTTAGCTCGTTATATCCCGGAGAATTTCTATTAAATAGTTGTACCCCGTTTCGGTTATAAGGAAGTTTTACGGTAGGTGGTCGTCGTCAGAGTTACTTTCTCGAGGGTTCTGATTTCTTGTGAAATATGGTAGTTGTCTCTGTTTTTAGCTCGTCTAAACTGTCACTACATATTTACGGTCGTTGCGTTACGACTCCTCGAGAAGATGATGTGACGGCCATCTGGCTGCCATGATACCAGAGCTTTTTTGGCTTATGTAGATACTTTTTTGTTAGGGAGTGCCGGCAAATACTTGGCAAGAGATATAATATTTCCCTATTCATAATGAGTATGATGAAGTATTGTTGCTTTTTCTGCAAATGAAATAAAAAGTAACGATTTTGTTAAATGGTGGCAGGATGAAGGTGACACGGACAATTGAAGATGTAACGATCTATTTACAGAATATACAATGTGGCCATGGTTTAGACTTGGCCGCTGCTGCTGATCATGATGATGATGATGATGATGCCCTCAAAGTTTTTGGCACGTACCCACAAAGGGGGATTGGCCAGGGCTAAATCACACTAAAATTAGTTAGTACGTAAAAAAACATTTATTTCCGAAAAGAAGGAGTCAGTAGAATGGAAGTTCGTTATGACTAAAACCCCCATTACTTATTAATTAGCACCCTTCAGCGATTCAAGCGACCTGAAGGAGAAAAAAAAGCTTGAATACAATTATATATTTGTGTCTTTTTGCATACCCCCAATTTTTTCCCTAAATACATAAGTGGAACAGATAGAGGAAAACCCAAACGCTCAATAGGGTCCTTCAAGAGCAGTTGTCCAGCTGCCGAAAAGTGGCTACAGGCGAGAAAAAAATATTCGATTGTTCCCGGGACCTGGCACCGCACACATAGTTTAGGTGAAAGCCCTGTTATAAACAGATAGAAATTTAGCATTGCATTCCTGCAGCGCAGCTCGGGGAATGTCACGTTGCATTGCCGCGCAGTACAAAAATGATCAGTCCACCCGAACTTTAAATGTTGATGTTGATGCTCTTCAAAAGATAGGCACTGCATCTGAACTATTAGGGTCTAAATGTTAATATCTTTTAATCTTGAAGATGCAAAAAGAGCCAGATTAGGTGCGCTGAATTCAACGGGAGCTGTGACAGCGAAACTAGCTAAATGGTCCGCTAGCTCCTTGCCCCTGAGATCCGTATGGCTAGGTACCCAAGCCAAACTTACACCCTTCACAAGCCTTGGAATAAAAAACGATAATGTGCGGTACAATGGAGCGTCGGAAGAGGAAGTTAATGGCGATATAACTGACATCAAATCAGATAATATGATGATTTTTGATACATGTTGCGGTGCTTATACATAGAGCAACAGCTATTGCTAAAAATTCTGCAATAAAAATGGGTGGTTAGCCTGGGATTTGTAGCCAAAACTCCAATGTGAAAAAATGCCAATTCCAGCTTTCCCGCCATTTTGATATGCATCTGTATAAATCACAGGAGAAGCAGGATACTTGGATAAATACTCATTTTAAATAGCGGCAAATAGCGAGCGTGGGAGAAGTTTTGCGGCCGAAGGGAAGGGGTTGTGAAAAAAAAAAACTCAGTTTCTCGCTCAGCAGTGGATGCTGGGATAATCATACAGCTTAACAAAAACACAAGCAAAACATTTTGAATGAACTGCATTGGGGGGAAACTGTTTCGGTCACGGAGATGTAAAAAAAAGTACTCGGAGCACAAATAAATAAAGGCTTGGCAGGGGGGGGGGGGGGGGGGGGGGGTGGTGTACGTGCAGAGGTAAGTTTGAACCGCCAGCAGCAGAAATCGGACCCCGACTTCTGGAACGCGTGCCTCGAAGTACAAATTCCGGTTCGAGACGAACCGAGGGAGGCCAAGGAATAATTGAAGGATGCACCTCTCCAATAGGGGTAACGGTCACAGGTTTGTAATTCGACAATTGCAAACAAGACGCAGCCAAACTGTATGACTGGCCGGACGTAGGGATCGGTACAACTGCAAAAGTGGTCTCGGCGCATTCGTGCTCGTTTCCCACATACCCCTTCATTCGACGAAATGCTCTCTCTGCTTTGGCGACGGATGCATTAATATGTGTATGCCAATCAAAAGCAGAGGTGTATGTAACACCAAGATACTTCAGCGAATACACCTACGGAGTGACTTGATTTTGTAAGCGAGAGAAATTAAACTGGTCCTGCAACCTGGAAGACAAGTAGAGCACTCTTTGACACATTTAGCGCTAAATGAATGCTGTCAAGCCATGTCTCCAACAAAGATAAATAGACCTGCAAAAGTTCACACGTTCATATAACGAATGAATGTCGACTACAGCCGCCAAGAACGCTATATCATCCGCATAAACCTATTTGTTACATCTGGAGAGTGGAGAAATATCTCATAACGATATTGAAAAGCAAAGGTGATAGAACAGGTACTTGAGGCACACCTCTAGTTTGTGGAAAATCTTGAAAATAGCTTTCCGTTTGTACTAAAGAACTTCTGATTGGCGAAAAACTTCCCTAATCTAAGCAAAAGGTATGCGGAGGAGGTTTATGAGGGTAGTTTGCTCAGCGAGACACTATGCTCGACATTGTCATAAGCTTTAGCTGCATCTAAGGTCACTAATGCGGACACCATTTTTCCTTTTTGTGCCAAGTGACTCCTCGACTCCAAGTCCACACTGAGCGTTTCAAATAGAACATCTCCGCCTAAACCAATCTGAGGCAGGACTAAGTACTTGCCTGTCCTGCATCAACAAGCGAGCCGATTAAAAACTCTTCGCTCTAATAATTTGATCATGTTAGAGAATCGCTTAAGTTGTCTGAGTCGAAACCATTACCTGGATTATTTTGGAGCAAAATTATCTTGGACACTTAACAGTTTTGTGGAATACAACAAAACTTGAAGGATGAAATTTATTACATTCAATAGAACCGGATCTAATTCCTCAGCCCAAAATTTAATAGCACCAACAACCACGCCGTCAAGCTCCTGGCGCCGCCGCTCGTGTGATGGAAAGGCCCTCCCTCAGAAAAAAATAGCTGACACTGGATCCGTGCCGCTACGCGCCACCTGTCATCTTCCTCGTCTTCTCATAGCGTGACAATACGGTTGCGTCCTATGCTAATATATATTTTGTAAATAAAGGAAACACTCAAACATTGAAGACCACGTCTGTAGCCTACGTCAAAGGCCCATGCAAGAATTGCTGGGGTGATGTTCGGCCAGGAGCCACGTCATGAGCTACAAAGCTACATACGTCTAATGCTTGTAGTAATTGGGCCATGTGGCTGCTCGAGATAAGACTTCACCAAGGTAATTTGAAGCGTGGTAAAGTACCCACCCGGCTTAAATTCGCACTTTAAATTTTCGAGCGCGGTTGGTTTTTTTAAAGTGGTAAGATAAGGCAACCACGCTAAACGGTTAAACCCGTTATTTTTGGGCTTTCCCGAAGAAACCTTAGCCGCCTATTCCATTAATATAATAAGAAAAATACGAGAACGAAGCTGAATTTGTGATGAATTATTGATACCAAGGTATTAATATACTTTGGATGTATTCTGTGAGGTGCTCGGATGGTCGGAGGGACGTGCCACCACAGTGTAGTACGTCTATTCCATAAGGCGTTTCCTTTCTTCCCATAGTGTACTGATCGTCAACTTGTTGACATAGCATTTTAATGAAGCTAGAGACGTGTATAAGAAAAACGCCCCAGAATCCAGATCGCATCCAGTCTCCACGTAAGACTCCCAATCGGCATAAACGATAACCAAGATCAGATCAGACAGTCCGAAGTTGCGGTAATAAGCAGTGGTGGATGGGTGGCATGGGCTCCTCAGGGTCACACAACAACGTCACACGGTGCACGTGGCTGTCATTTAAGCGAAGCCTTAGTGTCATTACTTATGCCGTTGTATGCCAATACGCCCTACAGGAATCCAACTTTCTCTGGCGAAGACGATGGCCGCTTCTTCTGCTTGTAAGGGGTCGTACCCGGGTAGGGTTAGGCTGCTAACGTACTTATTCTGCTGGACAACCACGGCTGTCCTTGCTCTTATGCCGGGATAGGAAGACGCATCCGTGTATGCTGTCGTTGGTTCCCTCCCGTAGTATGTGTGGATGGCCTTGGCTCTTGCTTCCTTGCGCCCAGTGCGATGCACGGGGTGCATGTTTCTAGGGAGCGGTGAAGCGTACAGCTGTTTCCGGATATTGTGGTCGAGATTGCTCATTTGAGATGCCTGACGCTGCAGAGGGGACGTGAGCCCAAGACGAGAGAGAAGAGTCCTCCCTGTGCTTGTGACTCGCAGCCTCAATCTTTGGCTCGAAAGATAGGCTTCTATGAGCTCGTCGGCCGTATTGTGCAGGCCGAGCTTCAATAGCTTGTCGGTGGCCGTGCTGACGGGAAGTCAGAGGGCCTGTTTGTCAGCCTTCCGAGTGATGACATCCACCTGTTCCATTTCTGACTTGGAGAGAACAGCATAAGGTATGGCGCATGTAATTCTTGAGATTATAAATGCTTGGACGAGGGGGGGGGGTGCCCACCTCGCGCATTCCCCGTCTTTTGGTGGTCACACGCCTGATCATATGTGTGACTTGCTCGGAGGTATGTTTCAGTCTATTTATTGGATGGAGTTGGTTCGATCGGCTTGAAAGGTCATACCAAGGATCTTGATATCCGAGGTTGGAACGATGGTGTGGCCCTCCGTGTGGATGGTGACAGTGGGTGGCTTCTGGAGGAGTTTCTTTCTTGTAGAAATAAGGAGGCGCTCCGATTTTTGTGGAGTACATTGCAGGCCGCAAGACTTGGTGTAATGATTCACCGTGTTGGCTGCAGTTTGTAGGCGCTCCTCTATCTTCCTTAGAGATCCTGTCTTCGACCAGATGGTAATGTCATCTGCATACAAGTTGTGATGTATGCCCGCAATTGAATCCAATAAGGGAGGGAGACCGATGAGCGCAATATCGAACAACAAACGGGAGAGCACTGCCCCTTGGGGTATGCCGCGGCTGCCCAGTAGGATCGGATCTGCGGCTAGGTCTCCCACTTTGCGTATTTCCCTACGACCTGTGAGGAAATCTCTGGTGTACTGATCCATTCTAAGCCAGCATTTGAGAGTATTCAGTTGCGAGAGGGTTCGGCATGTTTAACATTGTCAAACGCCCCTTAAGGTCCAGCGCAAGGATGGCTGTGGGTGAGTTGCGAGTGGCAGGCAGCATTACCTCTTCCTTGAGCTGGAGTAAGATGTCTTGCGTATACAGACGAGGGCGAAAGCCAAATATGGTCGTAGGTAGCTTATTGTGAACTTCGAGATACGTTTGTAGCTTGTTTAAAACGATGTGTTCCAATAATTTGCCTACATATGATGAGAGGGAAATAGGTCGAAGGTTATCAGTACTCGATGGTTTGCCCGGCTTAGGTATGAGCCTGACTTCCGCGGTTATGGGAGTAAGCCCGCCTGCCAGATGTGATTGAGATAATCAGACAGCTCAAACAGGGAAGGGGTGTGCAGGTTAGCCAGGGCATTGTTTGGTTATTTGGTCCATTCCGGGCGCCGTTTTGCCGCGAAGCTTGTCCAGAGCGGCCGTAACCTCATGAAGCTAGATATCGTCGTCCGGGAGCGGGTTGGGGCTTACAGATTATGGGGGAAGGGGCTCTGTAGGTTTAGTTGGAACATATAGGGCCGTAAGAGTGGCGAGCAGGTTTCGTGTGTTTCCCGAGTGTTGATGAAGGATTCCGGCCATTGTGCGGTGGGATTCCGTCCTGCTCTTGCCGGGGTCTATAAGAAAGCGCAGCAGCGTCCACGTTTTGGAAGTACTAAGAGAGTTACGCATTCCGCCGCAGAGGGCGAGCCAGTTTTCTTTGCACAATGAGGTGGCATAGCGCGCCGCTTCCTTTGTAAGCTGAGCAATGCGTTTTTTAAACTTACGGTTGAGCTTTTATCCAGCGTTTAATTACACCGTGGCGAGCTTCCCAAATGTGGGGGAGCCGCGCGTCCACGCATGGGGTGGTGGTCGACGTCTCAATTGTTTTTGTGTGGTGTTGGACGTCCTGGCAGAGACGGGATAACCATACCTTGAAGGGTGAGTGGTGGATGATTTGTCGATTTCTCTCTTGTTTGTCGTTCTTCGCGCAGTTTGGTCCAGCGAGTGAGACGCACCGTATCGAAGTTGACTCAGTACTCTGTGCCGTATATGGTGGTGGCCAAGATCAAGATGGCGTGGCCACTTCCTAAGTATTCTCCGAGGTTCGCCTAGTCCGCATGAGGGATGTGACCAATGATAGCCAAATCTAGTGAAGTGTCGTTGGTGACGCTGTTGCCGATGCGCGTGTGGGAAGCGGGATTAGTCGGGAGAGTTAGGTCATGGTTTTGGATGATGGCATGCAAAGCATTACCAGGTGTATTACAGTACGTATAACTCCAGAACTGGCGGGCCGTGTTGAAATCGCCCGTTATGAGAAGCGGATGACTTTCCGCTTTGCGGATGGCCTGAGTGATCATACCGTGGAGGCTTGCGGCTTTACGTTTGGGTCTGCAATACATGTTTAAAAGGAGGAGGCTGTGTATCGGTTCTGTGGCGCGTGGAATGAGCTCTAGAAGGGTTCCCAACTTCTCTGCTTGTTGGAGAGCGTGTTGGATGGCAGTTATTATGCTCACCAACATGTGAAGTTTATTGCCAGTGTCTTCTCCGTAGGTCACGTAGCCGGGAAGGCGATGGGGGGATAGGTCTCTTGAAGTGCTATGACATCGGAGGGGGCGGGGTGAGGTAGACGCAGCGACGAACTGAGAGAGTGAGCCGCACTTGTTTTTGGCAATTCCATTGCCATGTGGGGGTTTTGTGGTTGAGGGTTTGTTTATTCTTGTGCACTGCCATCTTCGGTCGGATGATCCTCTTGGGGTCAGTAGGTCTGCTGTAGGGCTTCATGTCCCGTCGAGCTAGGGGAGCGGGGTGAGCTTGAATGTGAGCTTCAAGCTTTAGAAAGCGGATGTTAGTTGGTTGCTTGTAGGTCAGAATAGTTGCAAGTTGTAAGATTTCTGCGAGTTGCGGTGCAGGTGTGAGCGGTGATGGCTGGGGTTCGACCGAGTTTGGTGGTGAGCGTTCTGTCTTTGTGCGCTTCTCTGGAGTTAATTGTGGTTGCGCCTGCTGCCTGATTTCATTGCGAAGGGCATGTAGTTCTTCTCTCATACTGGTTATTTCCGCTTTAAGCTCTGCATTCTCTTCCATTAGTCGCGTGTCCGCAGTCTGGATTTGTTTCAGCTCAGCCCCAAGAGGTGATGGGGAACGAGCTTTAGGAGAGAGCATCTGTGCCCAGCTAACCTGCGCCGATGACGAGTCTCTTCGCCTTGGGGTTCTCCGTCGCCTTCCTCGGGACTTCGAGCGTGACCAAAATCTCGAAGTGCGACATCCCTTGCTCTGGGAAAGGCGCCGACCACTCCGAGATCTGGATCGGGATGGGGACGAGTGGACACTATTCTGGCGAGAGGGTGTTCTCGACCTCCACTCGGTGTAAGGCTTACCCTGTTTAGTCTGGTTGACTGGTGGCAAGAAGCGTTTGGGAAGAGGTGTTGCTAGCCGTCGGGTGGTCCCCGCCCTACAGGGCGCATTTTGGTTTGCACTCGGGAGGCTCCGAGGTGAGTCGGGTTCCACAGCCCTTGCAAGTCGGCACAGCAGGCGGATGAGAATCTTACGTCCTTGCGGTGGCCTATTTTGTTACATACGGTGCTGTGTGCGACGGTGCGTTTGTAGAGATTTGTCTCTTGTCTCTACAAGAGATTTATCTCTTGTAGAGATTTGTAGATTTGTCTCCACTCCACCAACGTATATTGTGAAATGCACTTTCCTGCTCATGAAGGTGATGAGGATGGTGCTTGAGTCCCCAAGACGGCAGCACGTGAGGGGTTCGTAGCTGAGATGGCCTCCATCATTTCTTTAGGGGTGGCTTCCTTGTGAATACTGTGTATCACGCTCTTACAGGAGTTGTCGGGGGAGATGCCATACGACACAATGGCGTAGGTACTTTCACCAATAGTCAGCAATTTTTTCTTGCTCAGCACCGAGGCTGCGGACTAATAGGGTGTGCTTGCTACGAGGATGTTCTGGTCCTCATTGATGCGAATTTTCGTGCCTGCATCTTGGGAGCGTAGCTTGGCTTCTCGCAGTATGCAAGTAGAACGAACCATCGGGCTCACTTTGCTCAGCACGACACCAATGCGAGGTCGGATAGCCAATTTGAAGTGGTCAGACGGGAGAGGTGGAGGTTTCGGCTTGCGCGCCTGGCGGCTTGGTGGTAGAGCCGACGTTGGCGGCGTTACGTTTGGAGTTTGGACTTCGAGGCTTGCGTGCCTCTTGCGACGAATGGCTCGGTTGGTGTATTGAATACAAGGTGCCGTGTCGCTTTCGTTCTCTTCTGTGGCATTTGGAATGTCCTGTGACGTGCGCAAGTCCAATTCTTCGTCGTTAGCGTTGCCGGGTAGCGGCGGGTAGGGTTGAACGACGGTTGACAGAGTAGCGGCGGACGCCATAATCGATGACTTGGCCGCCTGATTCGTGGCTAGGCCCTTCCAGCGGCGTTAGGGTTAGCGGGGCATTTCATCCTCGAAACTCACAGTGGCCGCAAACAGAAAGGTTTTGCACTTACGGCCATAAATTTGATATCTTCGTGCTCCTGGTAGCTTCAGGCACGCGATGAAAACGTTCCTCGCTCTCTGTAAATGAGAATTCAACAGATATTAGAGAGTTTTAGCTGACCGTTTCTGACAGTCCGCTCCGCTCCGATAGCTAGCGGGAGCGCCATTGCGCATGCGTGGCACGCAAAGACGCTAGCGGCGATACCGGAGCGGGGCCCCGCTCCGCTAACCAGGGCGTCTTAGCGGACCGTCGCGGCAGCTTACGTTACCGTGCGGAATATCAACATGGCCACCCCGCGATGCGAGCACGCTCCCGCGACCTCCGTTTCTTTTGTTAAAACGCGAGCGACGAAATCGCGACAGCTCTTCCGAATAGGCAAAGGTGCCGCGCTCCTCAACAAGCTTTACTACGGAAGCGAAAAACGTCGACCGAAGCGCGGGGCTGCTTCTATGCAGCGCCGAGAAATTCAGCCTTGTCTTGGCTATTCCAAAGTTTATCGGCTTCTTTAAAATAATTTAGAACCATTTTACCGTGTATGTGACTACAGCGTTTTAAAACGGTGAAATAAGTCACTAAACCCGGTATTTTACATTACTTGAGCTACCAAACTCCAATGCGTATCTTTACTTTGCGATGACGTTTCGGTTGGCCCACGCGCAGGGCACGACCATTGACGCGAATCATTCCCCGTGGAGGGAGATACGGTTATCGCTTAAATAAAAGCCTTTCTGCCGCTGACGCTCCGGTTGTGCTTAGATGGCCGTCGGGAGCATAGCGGAGCGTCAAAAACGGTTAGCTAAAACTCTCTATTGATTTTTGTTCGGGGAGCCGATGTAGCTACCATCTCAAAGTCTCAAATGCTGCTGATGGTTTTTCTGCACACACGAGAGATGCTGTGGGTATTCCAGAAAGTGATACGTACCTAAGATTAGCACATATTCGCAGTGTGGAATTGATAAAACAAATAATCCATCACGAGAACGCTTCGCGTTCAACCATATTCCTCGTTGGACGGAGGGGTGCATGATTTTTTTCAACCCCCACCTTCGAAGGCCCCGACGGGCCTATCTTTCTACGTGTGTGTCTACGGGACACTCGTTCGCTGCAAACACTACCGCAACATCTATCAGTGTTGTGAGCGCTGTGGGGAACTCAGAGACCGTTCCGATGGGTGCCCCTCTCCCCGCCCTAGCATCTTCTCCCCACTGCCACATACCCGACCCTGCTCCCCACCACCTTTGCCGCCCCCAGCGCAAGCTCGGCGGACTAAAAGACCACACAGTATGCCGCCAAAACCTATGGCCGCCTCCAACCTACGCATCCGTCAACAAGCACAAAAACTTCGACATCCCTCCCTCTCCACCACCAGAAGACCCCCAGCTCTGATGTCGGATTCCCAGCGGAAACCACAGGGGAGCTGGTCATCCGTCGCCGCCGTCCCTCCTCCCACTACAGCCGCCTTCCCATCCCTTGATCCCCGTCAGGAAACTGCGCCAGCTCCACAGTTAGACACGTTAATCCGTAAAAACGCCAAGGTCAAAGCGCCAATAGCTGACCATGAACGCTAAATAACCCTACTTCAAGAGGAAATATCAGAGTTGCGAACACTACTACACACAAGCACACAACATATACACATGTCCCCCTCACCTGCCGACCCACGTCCCTGTACCTCATCTCTGGCGGCCTTACTTCTTCCACTGCCGACCTTAAACAACGGTCCCAGTCAAAATTCACTGCGCTTGTAGTCAGGATTCAGGCATTGGAAGACAAACCAGCTGGCACCACCAAACACCAGAAACAACGCAACCTGCCCTGCTCTCACCCCGGCCTCATTCGCTGACGTCATTATAAACGACGATGCCTCCTCCACACTACAAGCGCAGTGAACCACTCAAAATATGACACTTGTGTGAACTCCTCCTCCAACCCCTCACAATATGACACTGGAACTGTCGATCATTGTGTAAAAAAAAAGGCTACCTCCAACTATGTACATCGCAACACCTCCTTGCCGTCTCACCCTTGAAGAAGCTAACGCACCACATCCGACCCTTCGAGATAACACTAGATTCAGAAACGACTCATCCCTACGCACAGCTACACTCGTCCACAATGATATACTGCACAGCACCATGCCTTGACGTCCACCATAGATTGTATCCTCATGGTAGTATTACCAACTCGATAGAGTGGGCACAGTATTAACAGCGAAGCTCTTTAGGAAATCGTATTTTTCTTGTCCGTAGTTAAAAATACCAAGAAATTGCCGAGAGCGTGCACGTAAAGCGCGGACCTTGCGGCGACCGCCCGGCAGTTAACAAAATCAAGAAAATGCCTAGCGCTTGTGGGTGCTTGCCTCGCCATGGTCTCCCAGCGTCCCCGGCGCACGTATGTCAAGCCAAGCATACCAACTTAGCGAGGTTGGCCAAGATTGGCAAAAAAAAGAGAAAAACTCCAGCGTTGGTCGTAATCGTTGCAACACTTGCTCGGAACGAGACAGAAACGTCATAGCGTACGCCCCTCCAAGGTGATGTCCATTGACTATGACGTCAAAAAAAAAAAAAAGAAGCTCACTCTTATAGCAACAATGATGGAGTAAAGGTTGTTGCGGCAGCGAAGACGCAAATCGGCTGCAATCGTAAACTTAAACCGTCGTGATGATCGTGGAGGTTGCGTACAGCTTCGCTACTCTCAAGTCTTACGCGTTAGCGTGAGCTTCCATCATTTTGTTGTTGTGCTCAAAGGGGTCGTGAAGAGAAAATACATTTGTTTTTGCTTAATTTTGTCTGCTTGAACGACCTTTTCAGAACATAAATCCCAAATATTTTCAGAATTCATTGCTTTTGGAATTTAGGAGGCGCCTTTGAAATTCACGTTTTGAGGCGCATCGCAAGCGACCATGCGCGCATAGTCGGTCGGCAGCGCAACTAGAGTGACGTCACGCCAAGTACATTCGAGAGTTCAACGCGTTCAACGCTTTTTGTGTATATTGTTCTGCAAAGCTGCAAACCCGATATTTTAAAAATAATGCATCCTTTATTCGTTGCCAAAAAAACAGTTTTCTATCCACGTGAGCGATGTCGTGACCGCTTCAGTTGTCTGGCAACCATTGCAGCAAAGCGTAGACCTACTGGCTGTTTGTACAGTTTCTAGCGCTGAATTCCACGTTCTTTTGCCTAATTCTCTTCGGAATCTTACCAGCTTTGTCTCAAATGGTACCGAACCGCTCAGGAGAAAAAAAAAGTTGCCCGAATGCAATTCAAACTTGCGGCCTGGGCCAGCCCAACGTTGCGGACAGCGTAGTCGGATACTTTATCCATTACACTACCAACGTGAGAAGCGCGCGCGGCGAAAAACTGCTGTATAAAAGCCTCTTCTCATTTGTAACCCATAAGTCTGTCGCGCTTTCATAAATGCTAATCAACCCAGAGATTTAACCGCCAACTTACTGTTGAACGCTTCTGCAGTAAGCCAAATGGGAGCGTATGCAATCAACGAAACAACGTTAGCAGCATTGTTTATTGCAGGAAACAGGCAAGCAATTGTCGAACTGCGTGATGGCGGAACTCGGCGCAGCATCGCTGCTTCTAGCTAGTTATTGTTGCGCTTGATGAGTAAATGATGGATGAGTTTTAAGTTCCGACTACTCGAAGTTTCTTCGATAGACGTGTTTATGTAATAAATTCTCAGTTTAAGCGTTCGGTCATTTATCTCGTCCGGTCAGACGTTTCAGTTCGCGCAACTCACGTGAGACGGATCTCGGCAGACTTGTGCAAGAATATCGGCTAGCAAAACGACAGCTTAGACTCGTGCGAAACAGCGTAAACAGTTTAGGTTAAACGTGATTACTTGTGCCTGCGCCACTCGCCCGCGTTGTTGACTGAAAGTTCGACCATGTTGATCAGTCGTATCAGAGATCAGACATCTCTCTGGTCGGTTGCAGGGCGAGTTTCATCATGGCGCCGCTGTTGTAGCTTTATCTGATCTTTTGCAAGCCCGCTCAATGCCGACATTTTGTGCAGACGAGGGAGAACTATGATTGGCTTCTTACTGACTTACTGAAATGTCACTGCACGAGTTGAGGGAGAAAGCCTCGGTGAAACCGAAACTGCATTTGTTTTCCTACTTGCCGATATCGGGCAACGAAACGGGTATGCATTGTTTGTTTATCAAGGTTCCACGGTTTTAAGCGCACACACAACACAATTTTTTTTAAATCTCTTCACGACCCCTTTAACGTGCATAGTCCCCTCCTGCTCACTCTGGCCGACTCCTTTCTATTTTAAAACAGTATTTTCCTTCGCTAAACACCACGAACTTGCGATCACCGGATATTTGAATGGTCGGCATGTGCCCTGGATTTACCCCCGTAATGCAGGCAAAGGCACCATCGTATGGGTCCTATGAATTAACACCTGCTTACTCTCTGATACCTCCCAGACACTCCCACCAGGTTAGACAACAGTGTACGCAGAGATACTACGACATAGTACCTCACTTTTGTTCGCAACGGGACGGAATAGACTTGGCAATGGCTCCGTAACACTTTTGGTAGTGATCACCACATCATATCAATAACAATGCAAGGTATCGCCCCTTTTCGCAAAGGCACAGCCCGACTCAAAAAAGCATTCCGCGAACATCTACCCGTGGAAGAAATTCACGACGTTGATAGATGGACTGCCATTCTTTCAGGTCTACTCAAAGCCCACTCAAATGAATTCCCCCTTACCACCGATTATCCAGCCGTCGATCAACGCCTCAACAACTTGTGGGCTGTGAGAAACAGCTTCGTCTAGCGTTGGAAGCGTAACGAGACAAATCGAAAATTAAAATTACGTATTGCGCACCTTACGCGGCATGCAGAAGAATTTGCACAATCCTTAAGCCAACAAAACTGGATACGATTCTGTGATTGCTTTCAGGGCACCTTGGGCACCGGGAAAACATGGCACCTAATAAATTCCCTTATGGGAACGAAAAAGTCAAAGCGGCCACTGAACTGCGCAAACACCGCCTCATACACAACCACCCAGGCACCGAGCAAGAATTAACTGACACCTTACAAAATAAATTCGCACGTGGCCCGTCGCAACCATCGCATCAATATCCAGTGTACTCAGGCGGCGACAATGTAACACCTGACCCACCCTTCACCATGCAAGAACACTAAGCCGAGCTGAGTAAAGTTCCACTACCCTACCCGGCACGACCACATCTCCAATAAGCTCCTTCGCAATCTGCACCACTTGGCACTTGAGAATCTGTTCCAATACATCAATGACCCCCGCGGTACGCTCCCACCACAGTGGTGCATGCCGACATCACCCTTATTCCAAAATCTCAGAAATCCGCCTCCCTTTCAAACCTGCTTCCTATTTCTCTTACCTCGTGTGTCGGTAAGCTCGTGGAATATTTGGTTCACACTCGATTGATTAGGCAGAGGACAAGGCATTACAACCAAATACCATGCATGGCTTTCGACCCCACCTGTCCACTCAAGACTTTCTACTTTAACTAAAGGACGACATCGTCCTTCTTTTTCCGTGAAACCACAAATATTGCATACTTGCTTTGAACATCAAAGGAGCCTTCGACGATATCACTCACGACGCCACTCTACACAGCCTCGCCCCCCTAAAACCCGGTGCGAACACCTACAATTACGTTAAAGCGTTTCTAACAGAACTGACGGCGACAGTGGGACTTGGACCCCTACGCTCACCTGATTTTATATTCCACGTGGTACCTCACAGGGGTCTGTCATTTCCCCACTTCTATTCAACATCGCTATCAAAGATCTGTCTACGCAACTCTCCACTATACCCAACCTGAAGCATGCTTTGTACGCAGATGACTTAATTTTATGGGCAACCACAGGGCCCGACGGAGACCAGCAAGCTTTTCAACCAGCTGTTGATTGCACATGCAGGTACTTACAGGAACGCGGTCTTACATGCGCGCATGAACAATAAGCGCTCGTTACCTTACAACAACGCACTAAGGACAGAAAAATGGACTCACACATACTCGGGCTTACATCTCGGACCTACACACTCGGACCTACGAGCATATACTGGGACTTTCATAATCGGACTTAGACAATAGACTTACACATAAAGGATTTACACATACTCGTACTCACCATTTAACAGGACTCGTACTCACCATACTCGTACACACCATACTCGTACTCACCATCAGGCTCCCACACAGTCCCACAACTTTAACGCACCGTGACTCTGCTAACCCAAATAATTCGCCGTATCACGCACAAACGGACCGGTATGAAGGAACCACTCAAGCCTTGGTTATAAGCCGCGTTACGGACGGTACGCCTTAGGCCGGGTTCAGAATGTTGCCACAACTGTCGTAATAACTTTAAAGAACGACGTCATTTCACGTCTCAGCCAACCGAAATGTCTGACACGCCGTCTTTTACGTACATACAGCACGCTACGGCTTTTGCGTTGTTAGTCTGAACATAGCCTTACCTGTCCCTCAAGCCAGCTGAATGGCGAAAGCTAACTATTCTTATACGACAAGCATTGATTTTCTTGTATGGTTTAACGCGCCGACGCAACGCAGGCGGCGAGGCGCGCCGTGGTGAAGGGCTGCGGATTAATTTTGATCACCTGGGGATCTTTAATGTGCGCCGAAATGTTGTATACACGGGCGTTTTTGCTTTTCAGCTCCATAAAAAAGGCGACCACCGCGGCCATGATTCGAGCCGGCGTCCTCGTGCTCAGCAGCACCACGTCTTGGCCACTGAGCCACTGCAGCAAATTTCCGACAAACATATTAGGCGGTCCTCGGACTTTCTACATGCACATCGAACGCCAAGCTGTTGCAACTGGGCTTACACAACACCTGGGAAGAGCTCTGTGAGGCGCAACGCACTTCAGAACTCCAACGGCTCCAACTCAACAATGCTGGATGTGCGACCCTGGTGCACCTTGGATATCCATCACCTTCGGTATCCAGATGCAGAATACGTGTTCCACAGTCTATACGGAAACACATCCGCGTTACCCCAATTCATCTAAATATGCACCCTACCCATCACATTGGACGACAAAGGGCCCGCGCCAAGCTATCTTCAGACACAATATCAACATCAAAAGGATGTAGCTATAGACAGATGCCTCTCCCTACGTAACCAAAAATGCCTATGTGGTATCAGTGGTGAATAATAAACTTCAGACCGTAGCGACAGCCACTGTCCTCAGCACGGACACCGTCATAGCCGAGGAAGCAGCTCTAGCCATTTCAACCACCATAACACAGAGCGACTACGCTACCATACTGCCAGATTCTCAAGAGGCTTGTCGCAACTTCCTGCGAGGAACTCTCTCCCCAGCAGCCCTCCATATTCTCAAAATTAAGACTCACTTACCTGACCTCTGCATTATCTGGGCACCAAGTAATTCAGGCATAATCTGCAATGAAGCTGTACATACCGCGGCTCAAGAAACCGTATACTGGGCCATTTCGGACAGCCACAACCCTATGCCAACCCCTCGCCCCCCCACTACATGCCCTAACCCATACTAACATACGACATCCTCTTTCACTACCGGCTAGCCAGCCAACAGTTTCCTCCCCCACATAAGCAACTCACCAAAGAGGAAGGAGTATACTTCGCCAGCTCCAAACTGACACACTTCCCCACAACAGGCTGGGGAACAAAATATTCCACACCCAGTACTCCCCTCAGTGCATTTTCAGCCTACATCAGAAACACTATAGCACATATTGTAGGCACGCCCGAACACCCCATACCTCTCTCCCAATCCTAACCATACCCCTTTACAGCGGGCGGCTACGCTGACCAGCTCTGACTCCTGCGCCCAGATTCGGCTGGTGAATAGGGTACGGAGGGCGGGCTACAGCCAGGGAGTTCTGGGCTGAGGACATCCGTCACTGATCCGGAGTGACTGCACTCAACGGATGGGATAAACTTTTTTAAAGACGATAGTCTTTCTTGGGCTACTTCAACCCAGAAATTTTGGTCTGTCTGTCTGTCTGTCTGCGATTCGATTCAGCAACCTGGCCAAAGTAAAATGCATACTGCGCAATAGTCTTATATAGTCACAGCCAAATGTGAGCGTCTAAGCCTGGTTTATATGTTCATAGTTGTCAACTTTGCTGAACATGAACAAGACATTACGCAAATACAGGACCGAAAATTAATACACAAGGGATATTTACAGTGTTCCTTTATTTAAAAAAAAATTGATGGATACTTGGTTTTTCGGTAGCAAATGATATTCTACATCAACTGCAGTTGCTGCTGTTGCCCGCGCCACCTCCTGGCGGCATATGATAAATCACGTGGCAACAGCAACGAAAGGTTCCACTAGCTCGGTTCCACGTTCTGCTTGGAACGCACGTAGAGCACGGCAACGCGGTTGTATAAACCTTGAAGTCGGCCGCCTCGATTCACGCGCGTCTCCGCCGTACTGCACCGCTGGCATCGAGGAACCCGGCCTGTAGCAGGGGAACGCGGTAAATTCAAATCGCCTTGAGCAAACCTTTAGTGTGTTTACCTTGGGATGAGCGCGAATGTACAGGAAGAGCATGATAGGTGAGCGGGAAAGCAAATGGCGCATTTCCTTGCCAAATGTAGCCTTTTGACGACATTTGCAACGAAAGGAGCAGGTACGCGGCTAATTTTTTTTTCTCCTCCTCCACTTATTTGACTTTTTCGAGCGCTCCATTTTTGATGGCGCGGGTTTTAAACTCGGTGACTACTTTTTTTGAAATGCGGTTTCGTTCAAAAATGAAAGGCGAAAAGCGTCTAACCTCGAAATATACCCCGAAAATTGAGATCCTATTGCGTTTATGGTGTTACGTAGTCATTTCTTTTGTAGTTCACGTGCTACACGGCTTTATTGTAAAGTAAAGCATATAAAACTGAAAATAGTTTAAAACATATTTTTAGAACCAAAGCTAAGCATAGGCTTTGAAGCAGGCCGCCGTAGGGACTGTGGATTATTATACACCACAAGATAACGTTGACAATGTGGTGAAATCTTAAACATCCACACATTCTGTTTCAAGCTCCTCCGTCCCAAAAGGCTGCCGCTACCGGACGAACATAGAACCCACGACCTCGTGTTCAGTAAATCAAAAGCAAAATTTTAAGCGCTGAGCGAGATCGTTAGGTAGGACGCTTGAGATATTTCATAAAACCCGTGTTTCCAAAAGGCACTCAAGCAATGCCTGGCTACTTACGGAAGACATAGCGTTATCGGTGCGCTTATTTGCGTCCATCACGTGGTCAACAGACTATGGTTCGTTCTCACGCTGCTCAGATGGCGGGTAAAAGGCCGCTATCTCCCACAGGAAGCCAGCGACTACCTTATACGCATTATCACGGAGTGTGCAGTAGAAGTCGGGGGCACTATGGCTAGACAGGATATTGGTAAACTTTCACAGGAGACGAAATATCTAATCAGGAAACGGCAAACCATGACAATCTCTACCGCAGCTGACAGAATAGAACTAGCGGAGCTCTCGAAGTTAATAAATAAGCGCAAGACAGCTGACATACGGAAGCATAATATGGAGAGGATCGAATACGCTGTAAAGAACGGAGGTAGCCTGAAAGCAGTAAAGAGACGTCTTGGCGTGGCGAAAAAATCAGATGTATGCACTTAAGGATAAGCAAGGCAATGTCATGACAAATAGGGATAAAATAGTCACAGTGGCCGAGGAGTTCTATAGGGATCTGTACAGTAGCCGGGACATCCAGGATAATGCCGAACGAGACAGTAGTTCAGAGGAGATAGACATCCCACCAGTAACGACCGAAGAAGTAAGGAAGGCTGTGAAAGAAATGAAAGGGGGGCAAAGCACCTGGTGAGGATCAGATAACAGCAGACCTCTTGAAGGATGGCCGGAGAAATTGTACTTGAAAAACTGGCAAACCTGTATACGCAATGCCTAATGACCGCAATGGTATCGGAATCTTGGAAGAACGCGAACATCATCCTAATGCATAAGAAAGGCGACATGAAGGACTTGAAAAATTACAGGCCGATCAGCTTACTGTCAGTAGTCTACAAAGTATTTACCAAGGTAATCGCTAACCGAATCTCTGCAACCTTAGATTTCAGTCAACCTAAAGAACAAGCAGGGTTCCATAAGGGTTATTCAACAATGGACCATATTCACACGATCAATCAGGTGATAGAGAAGTGCGCTGAGTATACTGAACCCCTATATATAGCCTTCATAGATTATGAGAAAGCCATTTGACTCGGTCGAAACCCTAGCAGTCATTCAGGCATTACGGAACCAGGGGGTAGATGAACATTATGTAAGAATACTAGAGGATATCTACAATGGGTCTACAGCTACCATCATCCTCCATAGGGAGAGCAGTAAAATACCTATAAGGAAGGGTGTCAGACCAGAAGACACAATCTCTCGAATGTTATTCATAGCATGTTTACAAGAAGTATTCAGAACATTGGATTGGGAATAGGTGGGAGTAACGGTTAATGGAGAATACCACAGTAACCTCAGATTTGCTGATGACGTTGCCTTGCTAAGCAACTCGGGGGACGAAATTGCAAAGCATGCTTTCCGCACTGGTCGAACAGAGTAGAACCGTGGGCCTGAAAATTAATATGCAGAAAACTAAAGTAATGATCAATAACCTCGGGACAGCACAGCGGTTTGAGATAGGTGGCGAGGCAGTGGAAGTGGTAACCGAATATATCTAATTAGGCCAAGTTGTGACCCCAGATCCCAACCATGAGGCAGAGATAATTAGAAGGATCAGAATGGGGTGGGGTGCATATGGCAGACATTCTTAGATAATGAATAGCAGACTACCATTTTTCTGAAGAAGAAAGTGTATGACAGCTGCATCTTACCGGTACTCACCTGCAGGGCAGAAACTTGGAGGCTCACTAAGAGGGTTTAACTTAAATTGAGAACGACTCAGCGGGCAATGGAGGGGAAAATGATAGGTGTAACGTTAAGGGACAAGACGAGAGCAAAGTGGGTCAGGTAGCAAACTGGTGTTAAAGACATATTACTAGAAATTAAGAAGAAGAAATGGACGTGGGCAGGGCATGTAATGCGAAGGCAAGATAACCGCTGGTCATTAAGGGTAACAGAGTGGATCCCTAGAGAAGGCAAGCGTTGCAGGGGGCGGCAGAAAGTTAGATGGGCAGATGAGATGAAGAAGTTTGCGGGGAAAAATTGGTCACAGTTGGCACAGGACCGAGGCAATTGGAGAATAATGGGAGAGGCCTTTGCCCTGCAGTGGGCGTAGATAGGCTGGTGATGATGATGATGATGATGATAATGATCTCCCACTCAGCTGCACCGAGGGATGCATTTTCGTTAAAGAGAAAACGTTTGTCCTTCTGGTGGACCAACATTTGGTGCCTCGCAGTTCTTGCATTTATGAAAAAAAAAACCACTACAACCTCTTCTCAACTAGTGCAGTGTGCACTAAAGGTTCGCAGCTGAGGGGGGGCCAGAACATAGAGGATTCCTTCTCTTAACAGTGTTGATGGCGCGCGGTAGTGCTTCTACCACACATTTAGATAAGCGAGGCCCATTCACTCTGGGCCCCCTCTCTGTTAAGGAAAATTCTCCTGCTATCACCAAGACGGACGCATTCAGAGCGAAAGTCTCAGTGGCAACTAAAGCGTAAATTTGGGCGAGTTGTTTGCGAATTAGGGAATCCATTGTACTAGCGGAAACAAACACAAAGAAAAAGCTAAAGCTTTGTCCCAAAGTTGATGTTCACTACTACGACGAATTATCTAGTCTCAGTGGCGTTGATGAATTAAAGACAACCACGTGACTTAGTTTCGTTCGTCCTCTCTTTTTCTACGTTCGCGGCCACCGTCGACATATATTTATTCCCTTCCGGATTGACTATATTTCAAACGTGGAAGGGAATGGTGCCAATGACGGAAAGACGTTTATTACAGCAGCCGAAGTATGTTGGTTGAAACGACCGTGGAACGACCCTTCGTGAACGGCCCTTTGAAAAACCAATAAATTAGAAAAATAAAAAAATAATTACGTTAAATGGTTAACTGTGTAGCGCCTTCCATTTCAGCAATAATGCAGATTTCGCCAAAGTTTCTAATGTAATCGTTATAATGGCGTAAATGGACATAACTGGTCGGGCGAAATTTTCAAAAACTAAATAATAAGAAAAATATTAAAAAATAACAAGAAATGGCAAAACGTGTAACGCATGACATTTCCACAATAATACAGATTTCGAGGAAGTTCCACCAGTAATCGTTGCGGTGTCGTAAATGAGACAATTGGTAGAAACATATTTACAAACAGTAAAAAGCAAGAAAAATATAAATAAATTATGGAAAATGGTGAATATGTAACGTCTTGCATTTTCACAATAATGTAGATTTCACGAACGTTCCACTTCTCAATTGTTATAGTAACGCAAATGGAGATAATTGGTTGGAAAGAAAGGATTTTGAAAACCGAAAAAATTATCTGCAAAAAACTCACACTCAAGATAAGCGGCATAAGAACACTACGCATTAGTACATAATTGTTTGAATTGCTGCAGAATTTTTGTTGCTGTTGTTGTTTTCATGATGATGCTCGGAATGCAGACGTCAAGCCTCAAGTCGGTGCGGGACCTATACGAGCGGTTGATGGAACGAAACGGAGAAAGATCACAGGACCAACTGTTCAACGCTGCCAATCTGGATCTACTGGTCCGCCGGCGCGCCGTCATGATTACCGATATCACTGCAGCCAAAGTGCGTGCCTCACCGATGTGTCCACTTGTGGGGGGCTACTTCTACATTGGCGCCGAGACAATTAAGGTGCTCCGCTCGTCCTGGTACTTTCGTCGTGGCATTCCCCGTTGGATCGTTGATGAGTTCAATAAGAGGTCAGTTCCACCGCTTTAACCGTGTGCGGTTTTTAAATTTGTCCCGCACAATTAGCGACTCTTCGAGAGTCAGGTATTCCGGCTGCATCAGTTGAAAGCAAGAGGAAATACGTGAGACAGATGCACCGGACACAAAAAGACACAAAATAGTTACAAATTATCTTGAGTAGCTCAGAATGACTTGCAATTAAACTAAAAGTTCATATCTGCAGTTGGACATTCAGTGTACTCGAAAACAAACGAACCATCAAACAAAATAAGTCGAGATAAAATGGCGTTGATACCTGTTATTCCTGCGTAATAATGTAAACGCCGACTGAATCAGTCAGGCACCAAGAAAATTTCATATGGAACCCGAACAGCTGTGAAAAGGCACCGTAACAGGCATCAAGATGCGCCCGAAGTTCACCGACGTAGTTCTGGCGGATAATCGAGCATTGTTAACACGTGTTACTTTTGGTGCGACCGTGCAGGACGTGGCGCCGTCCTTCAAGTGATTCATCAGATGGAGAAGACGGCTCAAGGCCATTGCGAATTCGCTGCCGACTAACTGACTCGAAGTATTTAATTACTGCTGTGGAGCCTGATGAGCGTATTAATTTCCGACGTAACGTGACTTCAAGATGTGGTTGCACTATCGGCAATGTCGTGACCGCAGTACACTCGCCGTGTAGGACAGTGCATCGAAGCAGCCATGCATTTCGAACTATTGCGTGTCCTGCTGCCGAGAGAGCCTAAAAGAACGGCGTCGTTTTTTAAATTTTGGTCTGTCTGTCTGTCTGTCTGTCTGTCTGTCTGTCTGTCTGTCTGTCTGTCTGTCTGTCTGTCTGTCTGTCTGTCTGTCTGTCTGTCTGTCTGTCTGTCACTCGATTTAGCCGTCCGGCCGAAGTGCAACAGGATCTGCACAAAAGGTCTATATACCCTCCGCCAAATCTAAACGTCCTAGCCTGGTGGCAATGTTCTTTTCAACATTGTTGAACAATATCAAAACATTACGCAAATATGAGGTAAAAAATTAATACATAAGTAATCTTTGTAGTGTTAATTCATTAAAAAATCCATGGATGCTAGATATTTACGACACATCCACTGCAGAAAAAAAATCACTCTATCGCCGGCTCGTTGCCCGCGTCACCATAGCTCCTGACGGAATTTTAGGAATCTAACGGCAACAGTAACAAATGGTTCCACTAGCTAGGTACTACATTCGTGCTTTGAACGCCCGTGGTGCAAGTGAGCGTGGTTCTACAAACGTTGTAGTAGGGTGCCTCGATTCACGCTCGTCTCCGCCGTACGGCAGCGCTGGCATCGAGGCACGCGGCCTGGAGCAGTGGAACGCGGTAAATTTAAATTGCTTTGAGCAAACCTTGAAGGTTTTTACCTTGAGAGGAGCGAGGCGGGAGAGGAACAGCGTAAGAGGTGGGCGGGAAGCAGAAGGGAGGCATTTATTTCAAAGGGGCGACCGACGACTATCGACTTTCGCCGACATCTGCAACAAAGGCAGCCGATACGCCGCCATTTTTTGGGCAAAACACTCTCGTAACATTATAAAATATAACAGAGCTTCACGACCCTTTTATGTCTTGGCCACATGAGTGTCTACAATTTTTGTGTGCAGGATTCTCTGGTTGTGTTCAATGCCCATACCCTACATGCGGGACGAAGACATGTACCCCCAAGGCATGACCTGTTTCTTGGACAGCTACAAGCAGGATCGCAGCAGCTCCTTTCAGCCGCTCCGTTTCGAAGACATGCGAGCCGTGTTTATGCTCACGGCCTACATGCTGACCACTTCCCTGGGCTTTTTTCTTGTCGAGGTGCTTGTATTCGCCACAACTTATTGTGTTCGCCGTGCAAGCGCCATAAAGGCAGAAATGGTGCAGAGCGATTGACCGAGCAGTTCGTTGCCTTCGCATTAGTCAGGCATGTTGACGTGTAGCTGCTAAACTTAGGTCTTAGAAATCTATAAAAGCCTGAATTTGTAGTTGGCAACTAAAGCCGCGCGTTGTATTGTGGGTGCGAATTTTCTGAAAATGTTTGAAAGAGGAAACGATGGATGTCACTTGCACAGAATTTACAGTTCACTTTTAGAGAATTTGCTCCCTTGTGTTTACTTTACTTTTACTTTTAAACTGTCTACCAAAGCGTAGAATATAATTTCGTACCAGGTGCCCGTACACACACGCAAAACATGTTTTATAGCGGCTAGCGGAGTAGGAGCTTTTTCTCATCACAAAGCCGACAAATATTCGAGCAAATTCACCAAGTGTTTTCCAGTCATTGATGCACTCTTAAAATTGCTATAATTGTAGCACACACTGTACCAGAAATACAGCATGTTTAGCATGTTGTTACATCACTGGACATGAATTCTGACCGTATTTTGTTTGTCAAGTTAAGCGCCGCTTACGAAAGATTTGCTCCACCGACGACTTCGCCATTGCTTCTGGGAAGTACCTGCATGGGCCTACCGCCTACCACTCATTTTTGCTTCCGCTATTTCGCTCCAAAGTGCCACTTTGGTTTAAAACACGTTTCTTTGAATCCCGCAGAGCGGTGTATATGCGAGAAAACTAACCTTTTAGCCACTCCTCCCAAGTCCTTCTTCGACTTGTGCAGTGAACTCTCAGTTCTCTGTGCCCACAGCACGCTCATATCATTTTATCAACGTAAACCACGTGAATTATGAATGGGTGTGCTACGATAGTGTTATACCAAGGAATGTACCATGGCCGGCTCAATTCGTTCAGATTAGTAATGATATGTTGCTTAAGAGGTTTTTCAACGGTACTTGTTTAACCTGCTTTGTAAATGGTAGTGGTATCCATCCTAGACGAGCAAAATAAAAGAACACCGTGTCGGACGGCTCTTCAGAATAACGCGGCACTGTGCCCGAACAAAAAGTTTTTAGGTGAAGCCCCTAGCAAATTGGAAAGCATCTGAGTAGAATCTAACCCGTTCAGTTTCTGGTGAAGCAGCAACACCGGTGCCGTTGAAACAGAATGTAATTAAATTTAGTTTGCAAAGGTGTTTACTCTAAACTTGCACAATCGACAAGAGGATCGGAGCAGTCTGTCCATCAGCGATCTGGTCGGGTGCCCCCCCCTACTATTCCCAGTGGCACACACTCATGATGACCCTTGTATTTCCATAGTGAATACCCACATGGGGATTTTGCGATGGTTGGTCGCACTCGCATACGGCCATTTACACCATGTCTCTATGACACCTACCCATGCAGGTATTACAATCACTGCTCTCCCCCCGCCAAAGGGAAATCAGCCTTCGACTTTCGGCGAGTCTAACAAGGGAATGTAGTAATATCGCTTGAAGCGACTTACATGAGCAGGTCCGCGTCCACGATGTTGAGGTCAGGTGATGGCGTTAACGGTTCAACCAAATAGCGGATGATTGAGAGCTGAGTGGTGATACCTTCAAAGCTGTTTGGTGGATTGGTAGATGGTATCCACACCCATACGAGATCGCCAGAAAAAAAGTTAACGACGAGCAGCTCTGCGAATAATACTTCTTCTGGCAACCTTCTGGCTTCTTCTGGCGTTCCGCTGACGAACGGGTGAGCTGTGGACGTTCTTCGGCCTGATCCATTACTTCGGACTAATGTTGGCATTCGGAGGTGTCAGAGCTGTATGGCAGGAGGGTGTCCAGCGTACAAGAATGTTGTCGGCCGTAAAGCTGCGCATTAATTTCCAGTGATACCGTTGGTGTAGACTGGTATAAGCCTTCAGGACTACCGCATGAGCGGTCTGTTTTAGATAAGCACGTCGGGAGGAACACACGTGCATTCGTAAGCTGCGGGAACCACGAGCAGCCAAGTCCAACCACAATATATGTAGTTGCGGTTGTGCAGGAGGTTATCTGTACCGCCGCAATCTGGAAGGAGTGTGAACGTCCTATTGAACCCAGTCAATAGAATGCAGCATACCTGATCTTCTAAATAAATGTCCGCAATTGCCTGGAGTAGCACGAGAGTCAAGGGCAACTGCTACGTTTGACAAACGTGTAAAAGGCCTTTTGCTAATCCTTGAGTAATCACCATGTATTTGCATATCCTGCTCTGTATTCAGTTTCATATTCCGCTTTTTGTTATTTCTTTCGTTATTTGGTATTGTGCAAAATGGCATCCCATTTTTGAAGTGCGCTTTTAAGTAGCTGTGCACTTTTGGTCGCGTGCACTTCAACAATGGGTTATTATATTCAAGTGCTGCATAACAAGGTAAAACGTGCAGGAAGGAAGGCCCCGAGAGGCGTCAGGTAGTCACCTTTTGCCGCGTTTACCTTGGAAGCAGTGTATATTTGCTGTTGTATTTTGAATGTACTAGCACTGTAGACATTGTATGTCGGAAATAAATCGAATTTTCTGCATTGAACATTGAACACCAAGCTGGGCAGCTTGGCGGCAGAGAGATCTAGACGGAACCAGCGTGGATGGTGTCAACGTGAAGTGGATGATTGCAGCAATCCAGGGATTTGATTTGATTTGATTCTTGCTCGAAAAGACAACAAACAAAGCACTTTCGGGCAAAGGAAGAAGGAGGGATGCTTCTTCTGCTAGAAAGCCATGCATGTGAGGGTCACCTGCCCCAGGATGCTTGCATCCGGATTTATAGATATCACGAATGTCAATTTTTTAAAGCGCAGGAGTGAACGAGTCAGACGTCCTTTAGGGTCTTTCAGGAGAGACAACCAACAGAACGCGTAGTGATCTGTGACAGCGTCAAAGGAGCGGCCTTAAAGGAATAGGAGCTTAGACCATGCATACAGGGGCGTAGCAAGGATTTTTTTTTAGGGGGGGGGGGGTAGCTGAGGTTGTCCTAATTCACCCCTCCCCCAACCCAGAGCGAAAAAAGCGCAGTAGTTTGCTAGCGCCCTTTAAGAGGCAATGCAGACAAAATACAAGTTTTCGTTATGGAAAGATTTGGTGTGTTATAGTACCCCCAGCGCTTGTCTGAAAACGATGTCATATAACAGAGGAATTAATCAATTTAGGTTAAATTTTTGACTCTCCCGCCACATCCGGTGTTTTCGTTATGCCATGAAGTCACAGGGGCGGAAATTCAAACGACGTTTCAGAGCGTCCTTAGGCTGTGCAGCATTGCTTACCGTCAGTCCTCTCAGAATCCGCTACCATACGCATCCGCGTATAGCAGCGGGTCGTTGTTCGCCGTTGCTTTATTTTTCTTCTTACGTGCACATTGCTTGCTTTTGTTACGGCAGAAAGTAAGCGCTTCGTGAAACATGTGGTATGCTCGACAAACAAAGTCACGTAAGACAACGTCGCTTACGCAAATCTGCCAGTGTCGTGTAAGACAACTCCAAAGCGGTGGACTGCTGAGCAGCTAAAACAAGCTTAGTGCGCCCAGTACCAACAGCCGTGCGCATCGGAACTTATATGTATACGTGTACCGTTCATTGTTTACTTCAGCATTCTTACGGCTTTAACATGACTATGATTTACATTTAAGCGCAAATAGCTCGTTCGGCAAGCTTATGAGCCCTACCTAATTCGCGTTTGCTTTTGCAGGCCTTAGCCAATCGCACACCTGGGCATACGGTATCATAGGTTCTGTTGCGGGAAATGAGCTAGGGGGTCACATGGCCATTCGCTTTTTTTTCTAATTATCTAGCCTATCTGAGCGAAGCATGCGTTAAAATTGGTGTCAGTACGATTGTAACGAGGCAATATTTCGAATAAACTATAGTTGTGTTCTGTCTGCATGTCCCCTTTAAAGGCTAATAATACAAGAATATATATTTGATTCATTAAAACGTCTGCATTGGCCCGATAGCAATGATATCAATTTTATCGCAAATCGAGTTATTAAATAAAACACGCTAAGAGTGGCAACTGCTCAGACCTTTAATTTCCGGCGATTTCTCTATGACATCACAGGATATCGTTTGTGCGACTGGCGCCCAACGACCTAAGTCACCTAAGGAACATGATTGCGCGATTGTAAACGGGCCTCTGGGCCTCTAGTATATTGAGTCTATCATTTGAATTCTAACGTTCAGTTAAAACTCGTAACTACGCTTTAGTGCTGCTCTATACTACATCACTCCTGCCCATATGACATCACTGCAGTGCGAAATTTGAATTTATGATATTTGTTGCATTGTTTCGGTTGCAAAACGTCTTCTGTGACTGTAATAGAGCTGAGTGAGTTACCAAAGGCGACGTCTTTCAAATTCAAGAAGGTTGTATTTCATCTTCAAATGGGCCCTTTGAGGTCTCTCTCATGATATTCGTGTTGATTATGATGGTATTTAGTGGCAGGTGAAGTTGTAAACTGGGAAAAAATTAAAGCCGTTCCACTCAAAGTGAAAGCTATCGGGAGTACAGAGCAGTGATTCGCCACAATGGGATGTGGCGCCGTTATCCGCTCACTCTTACCACCCATCACGCTCTTTTCCGTCCTGCTTCATTCTTATCCTGATGAATTAAACGGATGTTTGTCAAGCGCATTTAAAATTTCCCGCCTTCGCAGTGCTCGTGCGCCCTCTGCCTGAAACTGCGCCATCGGGAGTTCTGTTCTTTGTGTACTTGCTTTTCCTCCCGCACGTGCCGGGATTGCACTGCCACGTTTTTCGCTTACTATCTCAAAAACCAACCAAACGAGCGTTCCTAACTAAAATAACGCGGGCGCTGCCGGTTAGTTACGTATATTTTGCCCTCAAATGTACCTACAATTTTCTTTGCGCTAAACAACGGGGACGTGTATGACAAGCGCCAGCGGTTCACAAGTTTAGAACACTCCTGTCTATGAACGCTTACGACTTTCGAAGATTCTGTGGGACGCCGCGACGACAACCGCTACCACGGAAGGCCGTTGTGGTCAACTTGGGCCCATCGAGCGAGCTACGACAACAAGCAAGCCCCGTAATTGCTCTGCAATTAAAAATTCGCAACCGCGGAGTGCAAATCTGCGCCCGTGGTACGAGTGCATGCACGGGAGCGGTTTTACAGCGGTGATGTAGCCTCTCGTTGGTCGGAAAATTTCGTGTCGTAAACAAACAACCAGGCAGGACCCAGCAGTTCTCACCCAAGACGCCGAGCGCATGCATCAGGCTAATGATGCGTGCAGCGTGGAGCTCAGTATTAGTTTCAATGAAAGAAAACCACAGAACAAGAATCAAACCGCCTGATGGATGATAAGACCCTGTGAACAATAGGAACACCTTCCCACGCGTTCCCGCTAAAGATTAGGTTGCATCTGCTTTCCGAAAGGGCCGGTCATTCTAAGACTGTCATGTGTAAATTTCAATTCAGCCGGCCACCACGGGCATCCCGAGTTCAACTCGGCCGTGCAAAAGATGCCCGAGTTTCCTCTGAGTTCTAACGTCAGTCAAACACCAAGCTCATTCATGGGCGCGGCGTAACAACCAAAGCCACACCCACCCATGGCGTCCACTTTGGTGGGCGTAGCGTCGTAGCCACGAAGTCGTCATTTTATGCCCGCTAGCAGCCACAAGCCAATACAACGCTGTGAAGGTGGTTGGAAAGCAAAGTTGTTAAACGACACCCACAACAATTCTCCATGCGACGTCACTTGAATTCACACACGTGACTCTACAAAGAGCGAAACCAGACATTCTGCCAGCGGTTACCTGGAATTCGCGGGGGCGGCTTCCCGAACGCAGGAGCAGCGTCAGCCACGGACAGGCTAGAGCGGCGGACGCCGCCGCTGTAGCGCGGCCGTGAGTAGGGAGAGAGAGGAAAGCCCGCTAGGGGGCCGCGCCAAGCGTTCGCGCTTCACAACGGCTCCGTATTTTACTTGCTTTAAGTGCGGTACGCCCTGACCATCGAACTTGAAGCTCGCCAAGGAGTCACCGGAAGCACCCAGGAACCCCGGGTAACAATTTTTATGGTCATCCACCCCGCCAGCTCGAAATCGCATGCCTTGGAAGACCGGACCACGCCACTCGCACTGCTAGGCCTAACCAGGCCTAGCAACGCGGCTACACTCGCCCCCAGCATGCCAGGCGGCCAGCTGCTCCCTGATGCTCGTCGCCCGCCCCGCCGCTATGGAAAGCGAAGTTGTCGGTGAACCCATCACCCCGGACGAACTGCTTCAACCTGGTTGGAAAACTATACGAAGCAAGCAGCAAGCTCTCCGTTGTACCGAGAGACAATCCCAACAGGCAAGTCTCCCAGCAACTTCTACAAGCTTTCTACGCAAAGACCGCAAAAAGCCCCTGCGTCGAATAACTCCAGTCGAACCCCTTCCTGCGACCGACGTCAAGATTGTTTTGCGTCCGAGAGGCGGACTAGCCCTCGCCAAGCTCTCCCTTGCGGTTCTGGCGGATACAATTCAACAGCACGCAAATGTTGAACCGAATATCAGATCACAAACATCTATCAACCAAATCCACTCACCTAAACTACGCCCCGCAGGGCAAGGCCCATCCCATTATTCTCCAAATCTCCTCGCCCTTTACCAATTTTCCCCCAAACTCATTGACCATCGCCATCAACTTTCTGCGGCCCCTGCAACTTGCCTTCCTTGGGATCAATCTGTTACCCATGACCAAGGTACTTGCCTTCGAACACCATGCCCACGCCCTTCTCAATTTCCACTATATGCTTTAACACCATTTGCTCCCGACCCACTGCAAAGGGACAAGACATAAGGGCAAAATTGAGCGGAGCGAACTTAATAGTGAGGATCAAATACGTATTCAAGCCAATCCGACTTCATCGTAATAAGTACTCCCTCGGAGGCACGTGCAATGAATTATGCTAGCATCTCCTCCCTGCTCATTGGAGAACGTCAGTATGACGACGCGGCTCACGTTCCGGCCCCGGCAAATACCTCCTTGGGCATAATCTTCAATGTCCCCAGAAATGGACACTCCTGAACAAATCGCTCACAGCATCATCAATTATAACACCCACTTGAAAATCATCGACGTCCACCGACTGAACAGCTCCAACATGGCCCAAATACTTTTCGACGGACCTGACGTCCCGTATTGGGTTCGCTACCAGGCCGCCACCTATCGCTGCCGACCCTTCCGGCGCAAAACCTAAGCCTGCATCAGCTGTTGGAAAACGGGTCATCGCCAGAACGTGTGCCCTACCCAAGAAACTGTACCCCGCTGTTCTCGCTGTGGCGCTACCAACGCTCATGAAAATCACCCCTTGCACCCTACGCTGCATAGTATGTGAAGGAGGAAGCCACCTTACAGGTTCGGCGGACTGCCCGCGCCACCAAACCACGGACGCTCTCCTACGCACAAGCCGCGTCCCAAAGCCGCCCTCCACTACTTGATTCCTTCCCCCCACTACAAGCCCAAGACCGCAAGTCCGCAACGCACACAGGCAGCAGGACTCCCTCTGATCCCCAGCGCCAACTCCTCAAGTCATCGCCTGGCTCACAGTCCCAGCAGGTGAGCAGCACAAGCGCCCCCTCCCAGCTCCCAGCCCCCACACGCTTCATCTCTCAGAGAGGAAAACACTGCTCTCAAGCGCGGGTAACTTTTTGCTAAAAAATCAATCTCACTCAGCTCCCCTTTCCCAGCAGGAGAACTCAACCTCCCCACCACAAAACGGAAGCCTGCTCCGTCTCCCAAGATGAACTTCAGGACCAGGCCTCCTCAGCAGCTAGAGGAACGTCTCGGAGGCTAGAACATAACCCTGGAAGAACAGAAAAGCGCAGTACACTAATCTCCACCAATCCTTGCTTAGCAACCAGGGCGGCCATGCAGGGAACCATAGAGGCAATAAGAGCGGAAATGCATAGCTACCTCCATCGAATAATTACCACCATCAACGTTCCGGTAGCCCCAGTATTAGATGTCCCCATTACGGATTCCCCCATCCCATAAAGAATTCTTAGTCTGGCAGTGGAATTGTCGCGGCCTCCAACGTAAACGCGCCAACTTACAGATGCTAACTGCCTCGTCCGACCAACCCCCCTCAATAATAGCCCTACAAGAACCTGGTGCCCACACCAAGCTAGGTGGCTACCAATCCTTCCAAGACCCCCGTAACCCATACACCGCAATCTTAGTGCACCGTAACGTCCCAGCCAAGCGAGTGCACTTTGACAGCGTTCCTCTCCCTCAAGACATGGTCGTCATTTACTCCAAAACTTCGTCCTCCCCTCTACTACACGTGCTCAACATATACAGCGGCCCCAAAGAATGCACGCAAACTTTCAACAAACTTTTTTCGCTAGCCAAGAGAGAGGCACAAAGCCACCCCCTCATAGTAGTAGGCGACTTTAACGCCAAACATACAGCTTGGGGTTATCCTACAATCTCGAAAAAGGGCCGCCTACTTTGGGAACACCTTCACTCGCACAGGCTCACACTAGAAACTCCTCCTGACATACCAACCAGACTTGGCGATAGTGTGCAACGAGACACAACACCAGATCTCACTCTTACGCATCGCATATCTAATGCACACTGGCACAACATGGACCACACTCTTTGAAGTGACCATTGCATCATCCAGCTCACCATCCCCCTTCAACGCACTTATGTCCCCCAACACAAACAACAATACATAACAGACAGGCACGCCTTCAGGACCACTCGCAACGAACAACCGACTCAATCCACTACAGTACAGTCCCTAGATACATGGGTAGCCGGCCTCCTTCGAGACAAAAAAGCCCACGACCAACCACTTGACCCTGAAATCCCGGCTGAAATGGTAGACTCCCGTCTCAAAAATATGTGGACTGCACTAAGCAGCCTACGGCGAAAATGGCGTACAAATAAACATAATAAGCGCCTAAGGAAGAAAATTGCAGAGCTGAACCACAAAACGGAAAAGTACGCAGCAGAACTAGCCGCAGCCCGATGGGGAGAAATCTGTGACAAGCTCAGAGGTACCCTTACCATGAAGCGCACCTGGTCCCTCCTCCCGTCACCTCATCGATCCCCATAAATCCAAAACTGCTCAGACCAACCGCATGGCCCAGCTTGTCCACTCCTACCCAGGTACCCCCAACAACTCCTCTCCTCTTTCAAGAAAAATACATCCCTACTGGCGACCGTAACCACCTACCAGACTACCAAGGAACACCCAACACACTCCTCGACGCGGATATAACTGAAGCAGAGGTTCGAGCCACTCTTCTCAATCTCAAAACAAGTTTGGCTCCCGGGAGAGACGGAGTAACTAACAAAATATTACGCAACCTTGATGACAACTCTATTACATAACTCACACACTTCTACAACAAACGCTGGAAAGAAGGCACACTAGGAAAAATAGGAAAAACTGGACACACTACACTGTATTGCATTTCAAATCACAATTTAAAGCAAAACAACAGTTCAGAATGTGCAGGAAAAACGAATAGACGAAACAGTGCGTTTAAGCGAAATCTCTAAAGAATTTATGCCAAGAGAGGACAAGAACTAACGCAGTTCAAAGGGCGAGTATTGCGCACGTTTAAAAGAAAGTGGAAAAAAAATGAGCAAAGTGAATTGGAATGTAGCTGACACTGAAGAAAAAAAATTGTGTCCCAGTAGCAATACAAAAGCACAAACACACACATATTCAATAAAACCGCGAACAACCGTGCAACAACAACAAAAAAAGATAAACACACGCAAAATTACACATTCGTACAACTACTGTGAACGAATTAAAACTGTAAAGAATTCTTTTGCAGTTTTGATTCGTCACAGTAGTTGTACGAATGTGTAATTTTGCGTGTGTTTATCTTGCACACTCAAGCAAGCCGTGCACACTCAAGCAAGCCGTAAACAAAAGACATTTGATGGTCCGGAGGTGGGCGTATTCCGTTCGCTACAGTGGAACCCTTTTAATACTTGGTTTGCGCAGAGCTGCACTGGGACTGCCCTCAGGCCACGATAAATAATTCAGTGGCGGAACAGAACACCGAGAAAAACGGACCGCGCCGCGCCGGGCGAGGCCAAAAGTCAGGCTGGGTATTTCAAAGTAGCAGTGGTGTTATCTAGCCTATGCGAATAAATGAGTATTGCACTTCGATTTCAGATGTTGCTGCATGCGGAAGATAGCACAAGCCGTACCTTATCAACGTAAGTGGCAGCAATACAGCGCGCTGAATATGCCAGGAGTGCTGCGCGCGATTCCGGTGGTTTCGCTCGAGGTGTATTGAATGCTCCACTATCACTACTTTGATAACCCAAGAAGCTGGGAACTCGAGAGTAGGCGGAACTCGGGCCTTCGGACCTTATATTCATCCGGAAAATCTGAATAAAAAGAAAGTGAGGCGTCCATCAGGCCAATGTGTTCACAAAAAGATTCACACATTTGCATGAGTACAAGGCAGGTACACCCCACACGCATATGATTTCTGCAGAAGCATGACTAATATTGACAATATCCACATCACCGCATGACAAAATAATGGGGACCCGCCACGGTGGCTAAGTGGCTAACGCGCGTTGTGCTGGTGAGCACGAGGACGCGGTTTCGATTCCCGGCCGCGGCGGTCGCTCTTCTATTGGAAGCGAAAAGCGAAAACTCCCGTGTGTTCGAGGTGTCAGCGCACGTTAAAGACCCCCAGGTGGTCAAAATTAATCCGGAGCCCTCCACTACGCCGCGCCTCATGGCCTGTGTAGCGTCGGCGCGGTAAATTTCACATTAAAAGAATCAAATCAACTACGGGAACGCTCAGCTGTCCTGCGCCTCCGCGTGAGGTGCGTGGTGACGGCCGAGCGAAAACACCGCCTGCAGCTCGTCGACCACCCATTGTGCCAGCACCATAGGTCGGCGTACTCACTCGTGAGTACACTCATTTGTACTCATTTGTACTCAAACTCACGAGTGAGTACGATGATGAGTGAGTACACACCCAGAAAAAAAAAGTGAGTACCATGACGAGTGAGTGCAGGGGTAAGTCCACTACTCGTGAGTACAGTACTCATGAGTACAGTATTCATGAGTATGAGTACTTATGAGTTTGAGTACTAATGAATATGAGTACTCATGAGTACACAGTACTCATGAGCACCCGTGAGTACACAGTACTCGTGGTCTAGGCCGAGGATGGCGCGGTTGTCCCTGGTGTTGACTGTGGTGGTGTCCATGGCTTCGTGCTGGATTAGCAGCATGGCGTCTTGCGTGCTGAGCTTCTCTCGAAACCCTAGCATCGTGTGCGGGTACATGTTCCGGTCTTCTAGGAACCTTTGCCACCTGTTGTTTAGGACATGTTCCAATACCTTTCCCGCACACGAAGTGAGGGAGATGGGCCTCAGATTCTCAATTCCGGGTGGCTTGTTCGGCTTTGGTATTAGGATTGTTCTGGCTGCCTTCCACTGCTTGGGTAGTGTTCCGGCGCGCCAGCACTTGTTGTAGTAGTTGGTGAGGGCAGTTATGGCCTCGTCATTTAGGTTTCGCAGGGCCTTGTTGGTGATTTGGTCAGGGCCGGCTGCGGACTTGCAGTTGAGGTCTTGGGCCGCCTTGCGAACCTCCCACTCTTCAATATCCTTGTCGAGCAGAGGGTTGGGCGGTCCCTGGTAGTCTATGTGCGTTTCGCTCGGGGTGCTGGGGAGGTAACGCTCGTTCAAGCGTTTACACATCTCCTCTTCTCCGAGTTGCTTGGTGGTAGCGCAGACAATCTGTGAGAGTCTACAGAGCGCCTTTGACAAGGTACGCCACTCTGCGATCCTGGCTCAAGTCAACAGACTGGGGTTCGGAGAGAGGACCTACAACTACATCAGGGACTTTCTGTCACACCGCACGGTGATGCTACAGATTGGACACCTACAAATGGAAGAGCGGCAGCTGGGCAGCATCGGCACTCCGCAAGGCGCAGTCATCTCGCCATTTCTCTTCAACCTGGTGATGATTGGAGTCGCCGAACGCCTGAACCAGCTCCCTCAAGTCAAGTACACCATCTATGCGGACGACATTACCCTCTGGGTCCCCGGGGGTAGTGACGGCCACATTGAATCCACACTACAAGAGGCAATCGACAACATCGAAGACTGCCTGAAAGACACGGGACTACGATGCTCTCCGCAGAAATCGGAGTTGCTGATACTACCACCACCCGGGCGCCTCCGCAAGCGAGCAGCGGAGGACGCCAAAAAGATCACGCTGCGCACGGGGGACGGCACAGTCATACCCCACGTGAAAAGCATCAGAGTGCTCGGCATGCACATCGAAGCCAGCCGCAGCAATACAACCGAAATCGACCGCATGGTCACCAAGATGGGGATCGCAACGCGTCTCATCAAACGAATATCTACGCGCAGACAGGGAATGCGAGAAGCTAACCTGCTGCGCCTCTTGCAATCATTTGTCATGAGCCACGTTACATACGTTGGTGCGTTCCACTACTGGAAACAACAGGAGAAGGATAGGATCAATGCGGCCATCCGCAAATCCTACAAGGCAGCACTGGGGTTGCTCAACAGCACGAGTAACCAGGCCCTTGCCGAACTGGGGGTACACAACACCCTGGACGAGGTGAGTGAAGCCCAGCGGGTCTCCCAGCTCGAACGCCTCGGTTCCACCAAGACCGGCAGGGCCATCCTCCAGAGGTTGGGCCTCAACCCACCTCAAGTTGACCAACATCAAGATAGGATCGTTCCCATAGAGGACGACATCATTCGCAAGATCAAGGTGCTCCCCTTGCCGCGGAACGTCCACCCGGACAGGAACGCGGAGAGGAGAGCGGCGCGAGCCCGAGCGCTCGCCGAGGCACACAACAGTGACGAGGGGGCAGTATACGTGGATGCAGCCAAGCACCGCGACCGCCCCAACACATATGTGGTGGTGGTCGTACGAGCCACCACCGGGGAACTAATGAACGCCTGCAGCATTAAGGGCCCGAACAGCCGCGCAGGCAGAGGAGGCTGCCATAGCCCTAGCGCTAGCGAGCAGCCCCACAATCACCACGGGGCTCAGTGACTCGAGGACCGTAGTAGCAAGCTACGCCAGGAACGCCGTATGCAGGACTGCAGCGAGCCTGCTCCCCGAGCGCAAGGAGACTACAACGCACATCCGCTGGTTCCCCGCACACGTGGGGGGCATTGCGGGTGGCACCGTCAACCGCAACGAGGAGGCGGACGCCATCGCACGCGAGCTCGCGCACCGTGCGGTGCCCCCCTGCCCATCGTCTGCGGCGGAGATCATGGAGCCCCTGACCAACTACGGGGACATCCTTCACTGGCATCGTGCGGGAAGACGCGCCCTGCCCCCACCTCACCCGAGGCTCAAGAGGGGCGAAGCCGTCCTCCTCCGTCAACTACAGACTGGATCCGTGCTGACTCCAGCGCTCGCGCGCCACGTGTGCCCTGGAACTTACGAAAGTGCAGTGTGCAGTGTGTGCGCGTTGGTGACTGCAGACCTGGCCCACATCATGTGGGGATGTGAAAGACACAGTGCAGTGGGGAGCCCAAAAGAGCTACCACCGGACATTATAGGACTCGTGAGCTCGCCCGAATACGAGCGGCAACTGCTGGCAGTCCAGCGGCTCGAGGCTGCTCTGGCCCGGCAAAGGCGAAAAGGAGACCCTCCTTCGGGAGGGGACTCGCCGAGTAGCCTGAACCGGTGCCCAGGCATAGCTTCGGGGTCTGCTTAGTACATAGACAGGGGGTGGCGAAGCCCTGCGTGGCCTGACCCGCCTCCGCGCCGGAAATTTTTAATAAATGTCATTTTCTCTCTCTCAGTACTCGTGAGTACACAGTAGTCATGAGTACACAGTACTCATGAGTACAAGTCTCATGAATACTCGTTTTGCGAGCGCTTGCACTCTTGAGTATGTGCACTCGTGAGTACAGTACTGCAAACAAGTTTTATGACGAGCTCGAGTTTGGACGCGCGTGTACGAGTCGCAAACATTTAGCGGTGCCGCTGTGCAGCTTAACTGTCAAGGATGGCAAAATTAGACAACGAAAATTGCACCTCCCCCCTTTCCCGGTCCCTGTTTGGCGCTGTAAGCGTTTCGCGGCGGTCGCTTGCAAAGGGGTCACGGTGAAGAGGGAAAAACGAGGGGGTGAGGGCCCGGCGGGAAACTCGGCCGCAGTTGCTCTTCTCCTACGGCACTTGTTGACTGCCGCAGTTATTTTTGTTGACGCGGCCTGTGAACGCGTGGCGGCTTCATTGCGCTTGCTCCCTTCCAGTTGTTTTAGGGGAGAGGCGGTGGAGGCTGCTAAAAATGCACGCACTAAGCGTGCTGAAATCCCTCTTTTTCGGTTTTCAGAAGTTTCCGTAGACGCATGTCACGCTGCGTAGTCGTTTCGTGAGCCGAACCGCTCATTTCAACAGTCGCAGTTAATTTACGTAACTCGCGTCAAACCGACTACGTGGTTTGTAACGTTTGTCTCACCGAAATTGTCCGCACCATTTCGCTGTGAGTATTCAAGCGAAAATTTGGCTGATGTACGTGCGCCTATATGCTTTTATTAGGTTCCCGTTTTGAAACATTTTGCTCGGGTTCGCTAGTAATATGGTCTCGTGTAGTGCCATCCCACCGTACAGGCGCGGCGGTGGAATTTGCCCCAGCAATGAAAATAAAATATCCGAGTACACCTAAGCACGTTTGTGAGTTGTGAATCGGACATCATAATATCCAGTTTAACGCGTGCGACGCCTTGTTTAGCCTTACATATTTTGTCGAAGAGCTCTGGCATCTTGCCGCTGGAGGAGCGTTTTGCTTTCGAATGGCTTTACTTTCGAGTGGCAACCCCATTCGCCGCTTCTCGTTTATGCCACTGTGTAATGACGACGCTGACGATGATGGTGAATTTCGGTGGTTGTTATTCCCCTACCTTCACTACTGTTTACAGGCGGGCGACCACCCCTCGCTAGCAGCTACTGTCGAGTTTAAGCTCGCACTGTGGGAGGCCTCGTGAAGGAATCGTTTTGAAATGATGAACGCCAACGCCAGACGCCGGGATTGTCGCTTAAGCTCACGTCTTGGAACATCTCGTAAAACATGTGGATTGCACATACACGACGCCACCGCACTTTTTGATCGATCGCTGTCAGCTTCATCCGCACTGCTCGAGATAAGAGCTGCAGATTTCCACTGTGCAACCAACCAACCAACACGGCAATACAGTGACGTCGGTGCAAGCTATCACGCCTCCGAAAAACGCGTCTGCAAACTTTGTTCTCGAGTACACGAAGCACGGCACCGCAGTTCGACACTGCTGGAACGGCCGCCAAGCACCGGCAGCAACTGGGTGCCCTGCGGCCCTCGACTGCGAGCGATACCCTCTCCACGCCCCCCCCCCCCCCAACACACACACACACACTGTTGGGACTGGGCCATTCCTGCTCAGTCACCACTGTTGCGACGTTGCCCTGCTCAGTCCGCCGTCGACGCGGCGCAGAGCAGAGCGATGAAGTTGTCGAGCCGACGGTGATTTTAAGCTGCATTTATATACACTATATACAAAGGTAGCAAGATTGTTACATGGCTCGCACAAAGGCGATAGCACTTCTCAACTCAGTGCCTCCAATGAAATGCCGCCGCCGCTGCTTCAGGGCTGGTTTTATACCCCCGGGGTTCCGCCGCAGCCGCGTGCAGTTCGAATCTTTCCAATCAGGACTATCACTGGCCGCAGTTTGAAAGCGAAGTGATTGCGTCAGCCGAGCCACGACAAGAAAGGGAAGGCGACTCAGCGGCGCCGTCTCCAGGGTCTACTCGCTGCATGTCTTTTTCGAGCCGGTCGTCCCAGGCATGATTTGGTGCGGCCGTCTCGATGGGAAAAGGAGAGTAGACTCGGCGGCGCCGTGTGCCGCCAAGTTGCGGCACGTCTGCCGCGGGCTGTTTGACCGAGGCGCGAATCGGGCCCACCGTCGGCGCGTCGCCAGGTGCAGAAATTTGTGTCGGGCGCTCTGGTTAACCGCACACACACCCACACAAAAATTAGTGATTAAGGTCAGACCCGTGGGGTTTTGACCGTGCTGTTAACGGAAATAGACACAATGACGCGTAGCGCCTCTGTCCTGTCCCTTTCTCGCGGCGGGACCTCCCTCTTTGGCTTTTCGCGCGGTAGCCGGTTTTCGTCTTTCTGTTTATCTGTTACTTTGCGGGCTGGCGGCGCTTGCGAGGGGTATGGTTGCGCAATGTTCGCAGAATGAGGAACAGTGGCGGCAGCGTCTCTTTCCAGCTGGTTTTAAAGACGATAGCCTTTCTTTGGCCACTTGAGCGCGACAATGTTGGCCTGACAGTCTGTCTGTGTCTGTCATAAAGATAATTTATTATTGCAACTTAATATCACGCCCCGCTGTATACATGGGAGCTACTGGGGTCACCGTTAAGTAGCTTTATGTACATAATGTGCCCTCTCTACAACTGGCCAACTGCCCCGCGATTCAGCCGCTCGGCCAAAAGTTAAAAGAATCCTTAATCGAGGGCTTCATATTGGCAAAATATTCCCTCGCTACTAAAGCTGGTACCATGCTTCCTATTTATCAGCTTTGTTCAACAAAAATAAAACATTAGGGATATTTTAACCCAGACATAAATACGAAAGTGATATGAAAGTGAAGCTCTCAGGCTACAACCCCGCGCGCTTCGAAGACACATGGAGTCTCGGGAGTTCTTATTTACAGACATGAATTATACACGGAACCGTAGCCATACAAGCTTGGCTAACAGCCGTGCGCTTTCTGACGCTACCGGCGTCGACAGTGCATTATTTATATGTACAGTGGAGCACACAACGATTAAAATGTTGCCGTGCTTTCGAGCTATTACGGGAACTGTACGTCATGAAAGTAAGAAAAAAAAATAAACACCAGAGCACGGGGTCAGAAATGCATCTGAAGGGCGATTTTTTTTTCCTCTTCGCTCAGCCGCCTCGCTGGCGCGCCGGCACCGGGAGCGCGAGCGTGAAAGTAAAAAGAAAGGGTGTGCAACCGGCGGCACAAGGCGGCGAAAAATCCGCTTTTTTGTTTTTTTTGTTTTGCTGACCTCGGTTAACCCACGCCATCGACCAATGAGAGGCATCCCATTGCCTGTTGCCCTCAGCTCCTTTCCTGGCACCGTGATAGCATCCCTGGAGAGAAAGAAAGAAGCGACGCGCCACCCTGACGCCTTTCCCTGCGTCCCGATACACACGACGGACCGAGTCCGCGATCCAATCAGTCACGTGACGAGACGTCATGGTCCGCCGCGGTCCGATCCAAAGCAGAGCGCATCCACACGGCGGGCCGGCTGAGCGGACCGCGAATGGCCGACCGTCTGAACTCACAAGCCAGAAGGTTGAACACAGGCGCCGTTTGGCCGCGACAACATGTTGTAACGCACAAGCCTGCACGAAACGTTTCATCCCCACAATAACGGCCACCCGCATGCAAGCCGGGCGGGCGTGCTCACGCAGCCGCCGCCGTCGTTCGCACGAAGGCGACACGACGAGCGGCGACGGCGGGGCGATCCGGGTTGCATACGGCTCATCACCGCTCGCTGGAACCGAACTCTTCCCTAAATTGAGGTCCACATGCGTGAAACAAAGTGATAATCATAGCTAACATCGCACTACTAAGAGTCATAGGACTCACAAGAAAAAGCGCGAATGAAGTATGCGTCGCGATTGTAAGCCTAGCCCGTCGCTTATCCAACCGCGGGTGATTGACAGGCTCCTTCGAGCGCTTCGAAACAGCCGCGCTGCCCGCGCTGTTCTCTATTGGCGCAACTGGACGCGGCTCCGCCCACGCGACGCGGCCGCTGTCAGACCACGCTGATTGATGTCGCGGTCCGCCGTCGAGACTGCGGACCGAAAAGCCTCGGCGAATATTTGGACCGCGAAGGCCGCGGTCCTGCGCGGTCCAACGGCGGTCCGCGCGAACTGGTGACGTCCTATCACGTGATGCGCGGACCGCGGTCCAAATAATCGTTTTGGTCCGCCGTGTGGATCGGCGAACACGCAAGCCTTAGCCAAGAGGTAAACACATCAGGGAGGGAGTACTTGTGGCGGTTGCGCCGTGAAACGTGCAACTTCGCGCTGCGTAGCGCGAGGTATTGCAGTGTCGCCCGTTCCTATTTCGCCCGTTCCTCTTTCGTGCTGTCCCGGCGCCGGTCCACGCAACCAACGACATCGCATCCGGATTGGTAGATATGGCCCCGACAAGCGAGCAAGACGCACGGCGCCCGAAATGCACCATACGTGCCGAACGACCGCACACCAATTATAGGGGAGTTTCCTAGATAAAACGAGACGCACAGCGCACAAAACGCACCAGAGGTGACGAACGACATCCAACTTGAACCAGTGGAGCTGACCACGGCGAACGAAATGCACAGCGCACGGAACGCCGCCAAACCAGCACACATGGCAAAAACTGCTATTCGCGACATCCTCCGCTCGCGCTGCTGCTATCCGGACTTGGCCAGCGAATGTTACAACCTCAGAAATCACGTGGCCACAAGCAACAAAAGACCCAGCGCACGCGGTTCAACCCTACCGGAACGTACGAGCTCTCCGACACCCGCTGCTCCAGCCCGAGTCCAGCGGACGAACGACATAACACTCGTGCAGGTAGGTCCGTCAACGAGCAACGACACGGCCAGCGCATGCGGCATGTCCGAGCCAGAACGAACAAGATCCCCGGCACCCGCGCTCCGACCGAGACTCACACGATAAACACTATTTCTTACAAGAGGACGCAACCGCGAGCAAGCGGACTCGGGACGAACGGAGCCTGCTTGTATGGGAGAGATAGCGATTATAGCATTCTCGAAACAACGGGCAAAAGACGAGGGCTTGAGCACCGACACGGACACAGCAAGAACGGCAACGAATGAACCAGATCCAGACGAAGGCATCGAATGCCCTAACGATGAAATCACGCTTGCGATGTCAAGGAATGTGGGACCGAACGGACGGCACGAACTACGCCCGCTTCCCCACCACAACGGTTTCACTTCCGAAACAACCACGGCAACTGCGAGCACGGAGCCGCAACGACTTTGACCGATCAGCCATGCCACCCTACGAAAACGCCACGCTACCGCACACTAAACGAAAAGCCAATCGGCTCCCGCACCATACGCAACGCACACGTCAATTCAAGCAACGTCCTCAACACGCCGAACTATGCCATCCCTACACAGCGCAGCTCGCCACCGGACAAACCGGACGTCTACGCCCCCACATGCATCAAGCACGCGACGAGCTACACGAACACAATCGCCGACGGAAGCGGCGCGACTAACGCAACGCCGTAAACACTGTCAAGTTCAGGTCTGACGAAGTGAATCCCACGGCACACACACAATAAAATAAAGCAGATTTGAAATTCACCGAAGCTCAACGAGACGAACACCCTCTTAACGAAGTTTCTAGTATCTGGAACAACAAAAAACAAACGCCAGCATCGAGCATCTGTGAATAAGCGGACAGTGATCTGGATACGAACGGACGTTAATCTACGGAAACGCTTCATTGTTCCTGGGGGCAGGCACAATTCGGATTTGGAGCACGATTAGGAGAGTATCAGCGCGCCCGGAAACGAAAACGGACGACAAAAGCTGCCACCCGAAGACACGCAGAAAACCGCAGTTTACGGCCACGGCCGCACCGACAATCCCCGAGCTCCCCTGAGCCTGACCCTGTGTTTTCTAATCAATTAAACATTTTATTTTTTTCTATTTAGTCTTTCATTCGAGATACGACCTAGCTAACAGTGCAGATAAGTTGATTATTCGTAATACAAATTGAGTACTCATGAGTACAGATTGAGTACTCATGAGTGCAGAATGAGTAGTACTCATGATTGCGGAATGAGTAGTACTCATGATTGCAGAATGAGTAGTACTCATGAGTACAGAAGATTGAGTATTCATGAGTACAGATTGAGTACGAATACTCGTGAGGACAAATGAGTTTGACCCGCCGCGGTGGCTCAGTGGTTAAGGCGTTGCGCTGCTGAGCACAAGGTCGCGGGTTCGATTCCCGGCCGCGGCGGCCGCTTTTCTGATGGAGGCGAAAAGCAAAAACGCACGTGTGTACGAGATTTCGGCGCACGATAAAGATCCCCAGGTGGTCAAAATTAATCCGGAGCCCTCCACTACGGCGCGCCTCATCGCCTGCGTTGCGTCGGCGCGTTAAACCCCACAATCAATCAATCAATCAACAAATGAGTTTGAGTACAAGTGAGTATGATTACTAATGAGCATTTGATGAGTGAGTACGAGTGATTTTGTTAACAGATGAGCTTTTTGAGTCTGAGTTTAATTGAGTACAGCGTGAATGAAAAAAATTGTGATTGAGTTTGAGGGAGTTCTTTCTGTTCTGCCGACCTATGGCCAGCACTGCTGGGTGGCTGTCCAGACCCTGCATGCCACATCTGGTCCTGGAGTGCCTCCCGTTTGTGGCAGGGAGGACTGAAGTGTTGGCCGCCTTCAGGGGACGGCTCGGCCCCTCAAAGAGTTTCTGTGGCCGCCAGGCAGCGCCAAAGAGCGGGACGGAGTCTATGAAGCCCTGGGGTCCTACGTGCACGCCTCAGGACTGTGTGTGTGTGTGTGGAGGGGGGCTTTTTTTTTTCCTTAGTGTGCTAGCGTTTACCTTGTGTATATTGCACGTATATGTCATTGTTAGTCCTGAATATATGTATATATATATCCCCCCTTCTCTCTCTCCTCCCTTTCCTGTACAACTGTGTTCCCCATTCCCCACACCCGCCACACCAGCAGGCGTTCCGGTGTTCACCCTTAAGCGAGAAACTACGCCTGCTGGTGGTCTTTCATTTCCATGGTAACAATAAATTCATTCTATCGTGTTCACAGCAAACAAGAAATTCTGGGAAATACCTCACTCCACTGAGACAGGTCTGTGTGAATCCAGGCCCACACCCCAACTGAAACCTAACATAACACACACAATATTAGAGAAGATGGTAACAATGCACTATTATTAACGCTATTACAATACACAGCTGCTTTTAGTAACTCTCTCACCAAACGCCGATCCACCATTTTTCCAGGGGCATGCAGACCTCCTTTAGTGACACCACAACATCACCTGCACTGAAAGCCCGCTTGTTCAACCTACCAGAACAGCCCCACTAGTGCGACGCCAGTTTCTCGGAAACAGGAGTGTTGTACCAAAATTTCTGACATAAAACTGGAAAGATCGAAGCACGGCACATATTCCTTACATGTGATAAATAAGACCAGTTTTGTTGAATATAGATATTTGAGTACAGTGAATGCAAATGTATAGACAGTATAGACAGTATAGACAGTGTATGAAAATGTATCACAACAAAAAGCTGCTTCTGTTGGTGCACTAATTAGTAAAGCAGAACAACCACGAGGATGTGGATTTTAGTAACTCCATGACACTAACCACACCTAAAGACTTGCTTTTTGAACAACTTACCAGAACTCCCTTTCCCTTATACAACACTCGTGTAACAGAATATCTTCATCAAATAAAAACAGGACAAGGAAAGAAAAGCATACCTACCTCCGTTGCAAATGACAATATCGTTCTTGCATCGTGGAGTCGGTTTCCGAAGCACACGTAGTACGCACAGCCAAGGGCGCTGGTGGTATCAGCGACCATTGTGATGAAAGCTACAGGTCGGCTATTGACAGCTTACCCTACCGATTAATCGATTAATGCATTAATCACGCTGGAATTTTTAAACAGTAAATCGGTTCAATTCACGTGAGCGGATTCAACCAGAAATCAAGCCTAGTAAAACTCTAGGTTAGATTATCTAACGCTGTCGCGTTACATCATACCAGCCCCCTCGTATAATGCCATAATTAAAACCGCACGTTTGAAGTGACAACGAAGAGAGGCTCCAGGCTTGCTTCTTTGGGAAATAGCGACACTATGCACACGTTCCAGCATCGCCTCCAGGCGATGGTTCCAGCCACCAATGCCAGCCACATCTACTACGCGAAGGTCTCTTTAGCGCGTCATCCAGACAATCTCGCACACAGCGAATATACTGCCGCAAAATTCAAGAATGTATATGATTTTGACTCTTCCGTGTGGAAGACCCCATAGCAAAAGAAAAGAAAAAGACTTCAAACTTTAAATATAATTTTTGGCAAAAACCGAATGACCTATAAAAATTGATTAATGCCTGTAGATTAATCATATTACTTTTCAAATCGATGTCCAGCACTAAAAAGCTCATATGGTAGCGCCGATTAGCCTAGCCACAGCCAGCCCATATCGAGACACGAATTGTCGGATCAGCTGTCCGTGTATAGGCTGAGGTAAATGGGCCGAATGCCGCGCGCTTTACGCTCGCATTTATTTATCGCGATTGTAGATGTGACGACGACGTTTCTCGCTGCCGACGGCACGTTTCGACGAGCGGCGTGCGGCACCACCGCTCACCATCCGTTTCAATTTGGCGCCGCGGCGTCCTGGAAGCAGACGACGCGCATCCGTTGCTATAGCGACGGGGCGCATGCGTAGAGAGCAGTGGGGGTTAGATCAAGTGCGAAAAACAGCTCCCTGCACGCACGGGCACATTGTGCAGGCATCGCATTAAATGGTCATAGTTCCATTTGATAAGTACTTGCTTTATTTCAGCGTGTGCGGTATGGTGAGTGTGACATCCGAAATAAAAGGCGTAGGCCGGAAGAAAGAAACGAAGAAAAATTTTTCTTATAAGCATTCTACGTGCGTGCAGCAGCTTCCAGCGTAAAGCCAACGACGCTCATTCTGTGCAGTGTATGTGTATCGAATCTATGCACTTACTGTATGTGTAGCGCAGGTCTTATCCTAAAAGAAAGGACAAGCTGTGAATTATCCACGCAAGAAGCGTTGTATCACCAGCGAAAATTTCAGCACACGCCAACCCTAAATACCAGACATAATGCACAAGAACTGCACAGTTAATGGCGAAAATTACACGATCATAGCAGGATTGCCCTCACTCAAAACGGAATAATTCGGCCATCGGTATTGCTAAGCCATGCCGGTTGAAATTTCCGCTTGTGTTATAAGTCTCTAACGCAGCTCATGGGCACCGCGTAGCTTCTTTCAGGACGCCGGGTGGACATGAGAAGCTGGTGCTTTCTAACGTCGTCAATCTTGTTAACATTTCTGTACAGCCCGATCGGCCGCTAGGGGGCCATGACGAGCACTCGCATCTCACCCTGGCTCCGCGTCTAATTAACTCCCGGTGGCATTTATCTACCTGGATCGAGCCACGGACCGCATTATCGTCTTCCTCAAGTTTTCCGCTATCCGCAGAGGTGGTTTTTATTACTGTGAACAGCTTAAGTTGAGCGTACTCAGCAGTGCGACCGCCGGCGAGGCGGCCGCCCTCGCCTCCGCGGATACGTGACATCACTCGGAGAGCTCCATCGTCAGAAGCTGCCGCCGTCATGCCAATGGTCGAGATCGAGGGCGAGTCTATCTCACCTGAAAATTATAATAACGCTGCGGGTTGGATCGAAAGCTACCGCTGCAGGGGCCGCCGCGAGCTGTCCCAGCTAACCCTAACGTCGCCGAACAAAGGCCAACATGGTGCCGGCTACCACGTCGATGGCGGAGGACAAAGGCAAGATAGCCGCCCTCGCTCCCCGTCTCACGGCTGCCGCAAAGAGCGTCGAGCTCCGGAACTTCCAACGACCGACGTGGAAATCATTCTCCGCCCGAAGAATAACCTCGACCTACGACGATGCAGCCACGCCGCGCTCCACGACAGCATCCGCCACGCAGCCGGTGTAACTCTGGAAGACGCGCTAGTTGACACCCTACGCGTTAACAACCTCGCAACGTCATCGTTGTCAGCACACCTAGCTTGACCAGAGCAAATCTCTATCGACCCATTGACTCCCTTCGTCTCGGGAACCGTACTCATGCAGTGAGAGCCAACGCCGCCTCGCCCGAAGGTGCTGCGCAGGGCGTCATACACAATGTCCCGGATACTGACGACGCCGACACCATTACCCGCCGTCTCGTCAACAACCGTAACCCCTACCATCCTGCAAACCCGACGCCTCGGCACCTCTTGCTCAGTGACTATTGCTTTCAAAGGTGGCACCGTCCCCTAATACGTGTATTATCGTGGCACCGTCCCCTAATACTATCTGCAAAAGAAAAAAACACGAAGTTTGTGAGCGATTTCGGCCGTATGGACACCGGGTTGACGTCTGCCCAAACCCGACAACTATACCCTCGAAATCTGCCCGGTCTGTGGTCTTCGCAATCCGACTCCTGTCCCCCTTTGCACCCACACTGCACCATCTGTGGGCTCGACGACAAGACCGGCGACAAACACATGCAAGCAGTGGTATCGCACCCCATACCTACTGCAGTGATGCCTATGGGATCAAGAACGACACTGACAACACAACCCCGGGCGATCATTTCACGGCAAAGATGGGATACCCCTGGCATTCTCCGCAACGCACGGGACCGTTCCACCTCCTTCCCGCGTCTCACGGGACCCGCCGCATCCCAAGGAACTCAGCACCGCTCCCGCTCCAAACGACGATCAACAAACAAGGGGGGGCCTCGGATCGCTGGGACGCTCTCCGACGCCTAAGTCTACTGGACGCCAACGCAGCCCCGCTCCAGAACGGCGGCGAAGCCGGTCTACCACTCGTCATCACAGCACCTCTTCCGCTCGCCAGCCGAGCCGCTCCGGCCGACGCCAGTTCCGGTCTCCGGCATCAGGAACTACAAGCCCCAGTGCGCCCTCCAAGGGGATCTGGGCAGCGGTGGCCTCCCAGTCCACACAGCAAATACATAAGTCAGTCTCACTACAGCAGGAATTAGCGAAGCTCAGGCAAATGATAGAACTCCTAGCGGAAGAAAACGCTCAGTTACGTACACAGCACCCCCGACAGGCGGCAGGACAGCTCCCGTCCCAGGAGAACAAGGACATCTCGAAAACCAAACTGCGCGCAAATTAACGGGGACAAGAACACATGAAGACGAGTTTCATGTGTTCTTGTCCCCGTTAATTTGCGCGCAGTTTGTTTTTTGAAATGCATCATTACCAACTCGCCCAACTCTCAACCCTTTTAGAGAACATGAACACCACCACTGTACTTAATGCGTACAGCTGTCCTCGGCAGGCCCACCGTTTTTCCGAAATTTTCCGACGTACGTGCTTCCGACATCGTGGGCCATAATTCCCCAAAACGCACCCTGGGGAACTCAACGCCCCACACGCAGCATGGGGCTACGGACGGAACACAGCGAAGGGCACCCGCTTATGGCTTGATGCAAAAGAATAGCGCTTTACGCTCTTGACCGATCCGATGCAACCCACAAGACGTGGTACAAGTGCCGCACAGGACACTACCACCGACCTCAAATTCATTCCAAATCATCACCGTTCCGTTTCTTGGACCAACAGTAGGGTCGACCTGGGTAGTGATCACTACATCCTAAGCATTAACTTAAAGACGCCTCTGTACAGACCTCGTGCTGGCGTTCCTCAGCAACTCGTTGACTGGCCCGAGTTCCGCAAGGCGCGACTGCATGGCGCCGAACCCGATTAGCCCATAGGAAATCTCTCGTAATGGGTCGCCCAGCTCCGGCAGGACATTCAGCACCACACCCGCACAATACCACAAGAAGATGAAATCCACCAGGCGGACTCCCGTCTGCTACGGTTATGGGAAGACAAATCTAGCCTCCAACGACGTTACCATGCCCGACCGAGTAGCAGGGCGCTCCGCCGAAGAATTGTACAACTTCAATGTGAGATAGAGAACCATGCCGCCCACGTAACGGCACAGCAATGGTACTCATTCTGCAAACACTTAGGATCTAATATGAGTGCCTCATGCACTTGGCCTATACTCCGTCATCTCATTGATGACAGCAAGACCAGGACGTTTTAACGACAAGAACACCTCAAACTCATGCACCAATACCCAGCAACTCCTCGCAGAACTCCGGCCCGCTACATTACTGAAGCACCCCCATCGGTTGCACGCACATGTCAAGGCACTACCAATTCGACGCTTGATGCGCCGTACACGGAGTCTAACAGCCGCAGGGCCATTGCCCAACTCCGTATGCAATCGGCGCCTGGATCCGACGGGCTCACCAATAAGACGCTTCGGAACTTGGACGACGCCGCTGTCACGGCACTCACAGCCTACTTCAACAAATGCTGGACCGACGGGGTGTTCCCGGATGACTGGAAAACTGCCATCACCATATTCATACCAAAACCAGGAAAGACCATGAAAATCGAAACCCTTCCTCCCACCTCACTAAACTCATGCTTAGGGAAGTTGTTCAAGCATATGGTTCTCCACCGGCTGGCTGCATATGTCGAAACACACCAGTTGCTCGCCGAAGCCATGTACGGCTTCCCCCAGGGACGCTCCACGCATTACGTGTTGATACAGCGGAACCATGACATATTACTGGGCCCCGGAGTCTCGTCACGAGACACCCGGGCCGTCTTTGGTTTAGATCTCAAGAGCGCCTTCGATAACGTAGCCCACGATGCCATCCTAAGCGGCCTCACGGACATGAACGTCGGTCCAGGAGCCAATCACTGCATACAGGACTTTCGGTCCCACCGTACCGCACGCCTTACAATCGGGGCTCTCAAAACTGATCCCATCCTGATGGGTGATGTGGGGATACCCCAAGGCTCTGTGCTCTCGCCCTTCCTATTTAACGTGGCGATGCGGGGTCTCCCGCCAGCACTAGCCCAGATACTTCATCTCCGACACAGTTTATACGCGGACGATATCACTCTATGGATAGCCGGGGGTAGCGACGGCGACATCCAGGACGCCCTTCAAGCCGGAATGAGCATAGTAGAACTCTATGCCAACAGCAAGGGGCTACACTGCTCCCCGCAGAAATCCGAGCTGTTAGTTATCTACCCAGGCCGTGACATTTTCCACCCCACCAGAGCATTCAGTTATACTCCAACACGGACCACCCATACCTCCGGTTCCCGTTATTCGGGTAATGAGGATGCACATTCAAGCGAATGGTCTCAACTCCGAAACCATCCGCCTGCTCTATGTCCATACCATCCAGGTCGGTCGCGTGCTCACTCGGGTGGCTAATCGGCGACATGGAATATCCGAAAAGTCTCTACTTGGCCTCGTACAAGCCTTCATAGTCTCCAAAATAACCTATTCCACCCCCCATCTGCAACTTACTTGCCTTGAAATGGAAAAACTCAATATAATTCTGCGCCGCACCTACAAGCTAGTGCTAGGCATTCCCGGAACGGCACTTGCCCACCGCCTCCTGGAGCTGGGTATCCATAATACAGCTGATGAACTCACTGAAGCTGAGCGCAGTTGACACATTCACCGCCTCACACGCACGCCTACGGGCAGAAAAATCGTACAACGGCTAGGCCGCACGGTCGCATTTGAACACTCTTCTGCGCAACCCGTTTCTGCCTTTTTAGAAGCCGCGATAGAAGCACACCCTCTCCCCAAGAACATGCAAGCGGGCTCCCAAGACGGTCGGCGCCGGGCATGAACAAGGTAACTCACAGGCCTCCTCAAGACCCATCCGCATGTCTGGTATACGGACTCCTTCCCATAAAAAGGACGCCCCGCCCTCTGCGCTGTCATATCTAACCTTCCCAACGAGCAGGAAATCGCATGCACTTGCCCCGTGGCGACATCACGGACGCAGAAGAGGCAGCCATCGCCCTTGCCGTTGTACAGATCGCTCGCGGTGCCTCACCTGGAATCATCGTCACTGACTCCCAGACTGCCCTGCGAAACATTACCAACGGGAAGTGCGGCCCTCAAGCTGCCGGAATGCTATGCACCATCCCAGGGACTCCGCACTTGCCTCCGATACGTATCCTTTGGAACCCCGCCCACTCGGGCCTGGAGGGAAACGAGGTGGCTCGTGTACTGGCCTGCGAGCTCCCTCGACACCAAGCGACCATATTACGGCAAATCCAGACGAACATCCTCCCTTCCCCAGCACTGTATAGCAGAATATACCCTAACTTATACATCCCGCTCTGTCCTTCCTGAGGAGACTGGGCCAACATGCAACACATACTATGGCAGTGCCCCACTATGCAGGCGAATAATTTTATTCTTGACGAATCAGGCTGGGAGGCTGCGCCGCTCAGCCTCAACAAGGACATCTAGGGGGCTCTCGTGGCTCTGGCGAACCGTGCGGGTCCGCCGGTGCTTCAGCAAGACACGCCACCGCACTCACCGCATTCATGAACTCACCGCATTCATAGTGAACTCCGCTGCCGACCGTCTGAGAAATTTTTCGGGCCTCTAAATATAGTCTTCTCTCTCTCTCTCTCGGTACAGCCCGAATTTCGACTATGCCATAATGAGCTCCCCCACGGTGTTCTGAAATACTTGCATTATTCTCTGTCGAATCTTCAATGCTTCTTGCTTAAATGTCTTATAGTCTGACTAAAGGGGCGTGTACTATCCAGTAACTTTCCTGGGGCGGCCATCATCGAAAGCACCAATATTGAAAATTATGTTGAATGATCAAAATTATAAGTATAACTAACAATGTAAAATATCGAAGCAGCTTGCACTAACTGCTTCAAGGCTGCAGAAAAAGCGGTGCTTGGAGTCGACCTACCCTATTCCGGTTTTGTTGAGTCTTCCTAGGGTCTGCTAAGTTTTGTTAGGTTTTTGGTTGCTCTTGCTAGGCTATGCTAAGTGTAGAGGGGCAGGAGTTTATCCATAACTTCGATTTTTTTTTTTTGGGGGGGGGGGTCGAAATCCTCCTGGGGAGTGTTGGGGGGGGTGCATAAATCCCTGGGTGGAGTTCTCGTGGTTGTGGAATCTTTTTTTGGGGGGGGTAAGGGGTGTAGACTTTCTTCTCGGGGAGGGGTGGGAATCCCTGCTGAAGGGTGAGGTCACGTTTAGCCGGATTTTACAAGGTCGTTCCGGTAGGTCCTCCACACTGACAACGGACCGCAGGGGTCTAGCCTTGCACCACTACTGGAAGCTGCGCCAACTTTGTTCCGTTTTCGTAGCCCGAAAAAGGCTATCACCTTTAAAATGGTATAGTAAGGAGTGCGCATACGCGTATGCCCCTTCTTCTCGCACTGGAGCATGCTCGAAAGCCGGCTTCACGGTTAACTACCCTATCTCTGGCGGCGCACCCTTTAGAGGCGGCATGTATTTTTTTTTTTTTTGCTAACGCCACCGGACCATGCACGTGCTAAGAGCTCCGCTGTTAAAAATAAAGGAGGCATACAGAGTACTCGAACGGCATCCTTGGTATGAGCAAGACAAGATGGAGCCTCTACATCGCAACGGCGGACGCTCTCTGCTGTTCTAGACTGGAATTAAATACTATTGGAATATCGTCGGACGGCACTCTAGACAGCGCGTTCTGAAAAACACCCACCGTTCGCACTCAACCAAACTATAAACAAACGCCCCGTTTGAGAATCGAGAGAAGGGCGCGTTCTCTTCGCTACAGTGAACTCGTTTTCTAGTGTGAGCTGCACAGGCCAAGGTTGAGCAGTTTCGCGTGGCTCCTAGAGAGCCGTGCTGAGCGTGGGCGAGCAGCAGTGCCGTCTCACAGCGCAGAGCTGGCGCGCCGGAGCCGCCACCGCCGCGACTGGAGTGGACTGGACTGGAGTGGATTGGATTAGATTAAATTGGATTGGATTGGATTTGATTTGATTTGGTGGGGTTAGACTGGAAATCGTTTTAGCAGCAATAAGCATGATAATCAGCTAATCCTAGACAACCAAGAAAGCGCAAGAATAACCAACCAGCTGAACCTTAGCTAACGCTAAGTATATCCTGGCCTTACCGAGCTAAGCAACTGGTAATTTTGCTTAGTTAGTTTGTGCTTGCGTCTGGGCCTGCCATCAAGCCACGTAGCAAACATAAATCAGTGGAATAACAGAACACCAAGAAAAACGGAACGCCCCGAGCCTGGAAAGTCCAACATCCAGGCTGGAGCTTTTAAACAAGTAGTACGGTTATGTACTTCATGCTAGGGAGTGAATACTGCAGCTTGATTTCAGATGGTGCTGCATGCGGGTGCTAGCACAAGCCATACTATCTCAACGTAAGCGGCGTTAATATTAAGGGCGTGCTGAACATATGCCGAGCGTGGTTCGCGAGATCGCTCTGGTTTCCCTCAATGTGTATCGGCTGCTCCACTGTCACTACTTTCTAAACCTAAGCAGCTGGAACCTCGAGAGTAAGCAGAAATCAGGCCTTCTGGAATAAAACCCGTGAATTGCAGCTTTTCTACTCCTTATACCTCTGCACCTTGGCTAAGACAGCAACGATGTCTCTTTTCATTCTCAGGTTTTTCTTCCGAGTGTGCTGTTTTCATGTCTTAAGTGTATATGCGTCCACCAATAAACGCTTGAAGGAGTGCTTTGAATATGTTAATTTTTGATGGTTTTTATTACGGCCGTCCCCTTTGATAAATACTAAGTAGTCAGTTATGGAAAACTTATTTTTGTTACAAACCTCATGGCCGCTGAAAATATCCCCGTGTTCATGTTCATCATCACGGATGGACCACAGAAGAAGAATGCGTAGGCGGGAATAACTGCGCAGGTATACTTGAGTGCCTCGATTCCATTCAGAGTGGAAAAATGACGACTGCCGTACGACCACGCTACGACATAGTAGGACTTGATTGCTGGCTGGTTGGTTCTTGATGTACGGAGGAATAGGTTTGCGCAAAACACGAGGCATCGCAGCATAGGCTACACGGTTAAAAGTTCTGTAAAAACTTAAAAAATGGTGCAAACACTGCACAACTACACCACGCAGCACACCGAGCCGAATGATTATAACAGCCCACTGCGCACAGGCAGCGCTGGCCGGCGGTAGCGGACGGCGCCCGGGCCGTCGAGAGAACTGGTTTGAAAGTATTTTCTTCCTTTCCTGGCTTCTTAGGAAAAATCGTGCGTGGAACACCAAAGCTTTAAAATATGTTTAGGCCTGGAAACGAAAGTAAGGACAACTGCTTTAGAGTGAAAGTCAAGGTGACTGCTACGGGCAGTTGTGCACAGAAACTTCTTCCGTACGTGCAAATGGTGTTTAATGACAGAGAGCACTGGTGTGTTTGGTAGCCGTACAAGGACATCCCCATTAATTATATCTGTGATACGATCTTCACCTAACGTGTACACACTTCTGCGAGAAAGTTTTGCTGCATGACTCGACGCTTGAAAAGATAACGATGCCCGCAACGTACTTCCAGGTCTAGTCTTGGCGCAATCCATGGACCCAATCTCGGCTTCTTAATGATACTAACATTGTTGTATTCCCCATACGCAGTTTTGGAGAAGGTTTGTCGTGTTATTTTAAACGCCGGTCTACGTTTTGACAGCTAAACTAGGTTAAGAAACCACAAAGAAAAGCCCGAAACAAAAACAGAAAATACTACTAATCGGTAGCTATAATACGTTACGCTAGACAACTTTTTAACACGAGAGTGTTTTGTTGCCGGTTACACGAAGATTTCGCTGACGTCATATCCGTCATGCAAGTGACGACTACGCATTGAAGCGAGCGGCCTGTAAAGAGTGCACCCCTGCACACAAGGTAATCTTGAGGGGAAGCAACCTCTAGTACCAAAGAGTACGTTATACATAGGGTGGTTTATTTTTGGGTTTTATTTTTAACACGAAAGTGTTTAATGCCGCGGTACCCCAAGATTTCACTGACGTCATATCCATCACAGAAATAACGCCCGTACACATTTGCAGAATAACGCCCGTACACATTTGCCGCCAGCAGGACCTCGCTCGCCAAGCACACCGACAAGACAGGCGCCGACGCGCAAATCATGCTCAGCTGCAGATTTCGCTGCACATTTCACTTCGTGTTTTACTGATTCCTATGACAGAGGAATCAACGCACTTTTTAGTAGTTTCCGTTTTTTAAATACTTTGAAAATAGTGTATGGTGATAGGGAAGGCGTCGCCCGCATGCTGTTTTTCAGATATCGCGGGCAAAAACCTACTCCATCAAATACTTTGACCTCGTACAACATTATCTGTTGTCTTGATAGTAGCTAGTTTCGCATCCATTTAATGACGAGTTTATGTGCACGTATCTGGTAATTAAAATTTTTTGCACGGGTAAAGCACTTGGATACGTGTGGCTGGAATGTACGGTCTTTGATTTATTACAATATATTCAATAACTCTAAGGCCGTTATAGAGCGGAGTGGGAAAGTTATACACTGTTTAAAAGAGCCATGATACACAGAATTCAAATTTGGTTCATTCGAAGGATTGCCGCGTTAGAATAACACTGACAGCACTTTTAACGGAAGCTTCACTCCAACAAGATATATAATTAGCAAAAAGTATGACCATGCCGCCAATTAGTTCATTTCCCGCGCTAGAACTTTTGACGCATTATGGGAAGCTGTGCGACTGGCTGAGGCCGGTGAGACAAACGTAAGTTAGGCGCGGTTTGTAAGCTTGCAGAACGAGCTATTTGCGGTTAAATTTATTCCATATTCTTTTTATAGCAGTAAAAATGGTGGGGTAAACCATCGCAGTTACGAACGTACACGCAAACTGAAACGCCGGTGAGTACTCTGCGCACTATGGCGGTTATAGCAGCACGGCCGTCCGGCGCGCTGATCTCACGCTGTCCAACTGGCACCAGCGACAGTGTCTTCTGTGACTCGGTTTGTCGAGCATACCCAATGTTTCACGAAGCAGTTAATATAAACCGTAACAAAAATTAGCCAGGTACAATTCCGATCAAAAACAAAGCGAGTGTGGGCAGCGGGCGTGAGCGGGTTCTGTGGCGCCATCTGGGAGGACTGACGGTAAACAAGGCGTTTATCCGTTTCTGCCCTGGATACGTCATCAGGGACGTGACGACAGAAACTATAATCGAAATTTTGAATTACGTTGTTCAAATTCTCAGTGAATAAAGCATCGATTGCTGCAGGACAAGCGCCGAGGGCGCTTTTAGAACACCTAATCTTTCGAATAAAACAAACCTGTATTTTGTATTCATGGCAGCTTTAAGACGGCGGCCATCTTGACTGACGGTAGATTACGCTTCCAAGTGATGGAGGCGGGGAGGTGAATTGCGTAGGCGGTTATGTTCTGTGGAAGGGAATTCAAACACCAATTTGTTCTATAACTCGACACGAGAACTTTAAATCAATGGTCAACCGTTCTGAAATATACGTAGATTGTGGGAGAAGACTGTGTTTGATATCAGTGTTGGTGAAGTAGATTTTGCAATTAAATGCATGCGCAAGGTTTTTCTTCTGATCGATAAATTTGAAGTCCGTGGTTAGATGTACTTGAGATGTGGCATATGTGTGGAAGTGATTGAATGCAGCATGGTTTCTATATATTTTGAAGAAGTTTTAAAGCAAAGCTTTTTAGGTTCTTTCGCAACCGTTAGTGTCAACAGAAAACCGCAGAAGAACGGAAAGTTGAGCTAGTTGGTCATCTTGGTGGAAACAGAAGCGCTCAAAAAACAGGGACGAAGGAAGACGTAGACAGCACGGCGCTTGCTGTCGCCGTGCTGTCTACGTCTTCCTTCGTCCCTGTTTTTTGAGCGCTTCTGTTTCCACAAAGATCAACAGAAAACTCCTGCGAACAAATAAAAGAATTTACTGGCACCGCCGGGAATCGAACCTGGAACTAACAGAATAAGAGTGAGAGCCTGTTGTAATGGCGATTAAGCTACGAGCCTTTTTTTTTTTCTTTCATGCCGGTTTTCGACACAACTCAGAAACACAAAACAAACTTATTTACATGAGCAACTCGAGCGACAAGCCACCAACCTATGAAGGCTGATGTCTCCCTAAAATTCCCTAAGCGTAGTCAAGGGTTCTATCCTTGACAGCCACTCAGGAGCGCATGCCTTGGGCTTCTGCACTTCTACGTACTGGGATATGGACTCACGAAAACATTGCCGCGTCGGGAGGGCGTCCACATCACCGTGGAGCCAGGCCATGCGCGAGCGCCATATGATATGCAAGGCCACCAACATAACAAGGTCCACGGGTGCTCCCTCCTCGTTTTCTACCGCTAGAAAGCGTATCCCATCGGGGCTCAGCGGGAAATCTTTATGAAGGTCCTCTGGAGGACATCCCACAAATATACTGCAGCCCAACAATGCAGAAAAACGTGCTCTATCGTTTCTGGCTGTTTACAAATGGAACACCGAGTTCCCCATGGCACATATATCCCTCTATCCTTAATCCATGTTCCATCAGACAATGTGACTGCGTTTAATTTGAAGAAAAATGTTTTCACTCCAGGGTGAACCTCCATTCTTTTGGCTCGCTTTAGCACATTTTGGCCTGGCCCAGCACGGTAATTATATCTATACATAGGGACAGGGAAAACAACAGCACAAATGTCCTTATACAGATTTTGCGTGTCACAGAGGACAGGTACCCGCAAGAAAAATGCGCGAATAGAAAGCCCACGCGGAGACTGGGAAGACAGGTGGTGCACTCACCAAGCACATCTACGGGTTTACCGCCTGTATTGTCGGTGAATTCAACGTGATAGCGCCACGCGACCTCTCGCACCGCTGCGCTCCGCCCACGGAACGCCTAGTGGCCCTGTGCGCGCCTTGCGCGTGTGCTAGGAGTTACAAAAATTGAATGAAGCTCACATGAATGCGTGGCATCTCACTTCTTGTACGTCAATTTGCTCAAGCCTGTGGCCTCAAGTGTTCACGAAAAAAAATCACAACTCCTTGTCATTCGCCCTCAACCCAAATGACACATCGAGGAACGCATTCAAATACTCCTTGATGGCCAGGCCATTACTCCAAGCCCCAGCAACAAGATGTTGGGCCTGTATCTCCTGGCCAACAGTAAGAGTGACGTAATATTGCAGCACGTCAAAGACAGCATCAATCAAATCATACGCACGATCAGGCGAGTTGCCACCAAGAAGCGAGGCCTCACGGAATCCGATACCTTTCGATTAATTCAAGCTTTTGTCTTATCGAGAATAACTTACGTCAAGCCCCTGTTTTCTTCTCGGCGAGGAGGACATAAAGATGATTTATATAATGATAAGAAATGCGGCTGAGCATGGCATTGGTCTTCCAAAGAGTGCGTCTACAGACAGGCTGCTTAGCACGGGGCTAAACAACACGGTGAACGAGCTGATAGAGGGCCATCTCTCTAACCACAAGCTGCGAATGAGCTGAACTGCGGCTGGTCGCTGTATCCTTCACCACATCGGCTGCGTAGCACAGAATGTCACTCTGCTTGATGTACTCCCGGACGCTTGGCGACAGGAACTAAAGATGCTCCCTTTGCGTACAAATATAAACCCCTCACACGACGAGGGTCACTGACAAGCACGGGCTCAAGTGCTCAAACCACCCTCGGTGGAGATCATGCAGTTATTTACACAGACGCCTCCCAACATCGAGGCCAGGAGTACGGAATCACCGTGGCTACCTCTAGAACCAACCTCCTTGCATGTGCCTTACTCAAGACCCAAGACATGACGGCAGCAGAAGAGGCAGCCATCGCCTTGGCTTTCACTCAACCAAGGCTTTGGAAGGTATTCACCGATTCCCAAGATAACCCAGCATTAACCCAGGCACATAACCCAGGATTATCGCCTTCAGAGACAGACCATACCTTCGCCTTACCTTGACCCTAGCAGAGAACAATAAACTACCCTAAGGCTCATTTATTCTTGCTCCTTCCCACACCAGATGCGTCTTCACTTAATGCACGTGAATCGCTACGACGCTGAATGTAAATTTTACTCAGAATTAGGGACACTCCGCCACATAATCGGGGTGTGACACGTTAGCCCTGAGCAACTAAACTACCCAACTACCTTCAAATACCTTCCTTCAACTACCCAACAAGAGCACTGGGAGATGCCGCTGTCCAGCCCCTCTCTGCCTACCCAGCTTCAGCTGATGGACAGAGCACAGGCGGCGCGGACTGCATGTGGGTTCCAGTGAAGAAGGAACCACTCCCCTGGGCCGCACTCTGGGCCGTTTAGAAATCTGAATAGAGTATTTCCTCCTCCTCTCGCTCCTGCTTCGTCTCTGTCGCCCATCTCGTCGCCTCCGTCCGTGACGGCAGAGACAGAGAAGTGAGATCGTCTAACACCGGGTTTGAGCTTCCTTTAATTTTATAAAAGAAGAGTTTCCACTTATGCGCTACACCAATACAACTCAACCAACCACCGTTCATGCATCATGCATTGATTTACCCTTACAAAGAATGTCTCTGAAGTATAAAAGAATGTGGTTAAGTGCAGTTCACATCTGTCTGGTTTCACTATTTGTAGAGGGAGCTGAGGGAATTTAAGTGACATCTCATGGGTAATCGTTGTGGGGGCCGTTTGCAGCTTTTCTTCCCAACCACATTCACAAGGTGGATTGACGCGAAATTTTCTACTTGGATTGCAAATAAATCGTGAATATTGCTTACAACTTGTGCAAGCAAAAATCAACACCCTGGATGAGCTTGTACATCAACGCCACTCCGCACGCCAGAACAAACTAAATTTTGTTCCGGACGCAGCGGCGTTGGCGATCTACATGGGCCGTTCTCTACCCGCCTTACCAGCCCACACTGTAGCTAGGCCGCCCTGGCAGTACCATCAAGTGACCGACAACCGGCCTCTCATTCGACTCCACAGTCTGTCGATTGGAAACGCAGTCGAGCAATCCGCGGGCGTGCCATTACTAGCGACTGCGAACCTGCCCCAGGTTGTAGAGGCATTTGTGGACGCTGGGGCCCAAGACGGCGTTTTAACTACAGTGATCGTATGCCCCTCTCATCCAAAAGCAAACCAAAACTGTGCTTATAAAACACTCCGCACCTGGCCTTCTATGCTGGCGGAGCTTACAGCCATCCGGGACGGACTGCAAGCTCTCCTACCGGCACTTCTTGAAGCTCCTGGAAGTTTTACGGCACAAATTTACACGGACTCAACGGCGGCCATACGAGATTTGCGACGTGTAGCCTCCAACTCGTCCGTCTCAAGAGACATTCATGACCTGCTGAACACGTGGCCCTGCCCTCTCCGACTGTCGTGGATACGGCGTAATACCGCTCATATTGCGGAGGATAGTTTCTGTCACGTTACGTCGGTTCCACGGCCCCTGCCCTTGCTGACAACTGACCCACATGACCAATTTGTCCAACTAAAGGAAGATCTGCGTCGCGCCACACGTGCTCTCATCCCACCGTGTGGAACAGACCTTCCCAGTGGGCTCGCTCGCTGGGAGGAGGTCCTGCTGCGTAGACTACGAGTTGGGGTGGCCCTCTCTCCTGCGGTAACCCGGGCGTGGCCACCGCGATTCCATGCCCCGTTTTCTACGATCTGCCCCTTCTGTACTGCTCCTGCCGAAGACGCCGACACCAACCACCTGCTATGGACGTGCCCTTCACTGAGTGCAGCAAGATCCCGACACCTTCGCGGCACAGGCCTGCATCCGTGGAGACCCCCCGATCTTCAGCGATGGCTGTGGGGGCCCCACCACCGCTGTCTTCTGGACTTCATCCGGGAAACGGGTGCAAACTTGTACCTGTAGGAACTTATGCCAAAGGGCATACTGTCGTAATAAAATAAAAAAAAAGAAACCTGAATGGGCACTTGTTTAGATGAAGAATTGATTTTGCCCCTGTGTGGTCTCCATGAAATTTCTAACGTTCTTCTAGAGCTTTGTCAATGGTACATAATGCCAGCCTGCTAGGCAATTACATCGTGAAGTTGCGCCCGACTTGTCAATCGGAACAGCAGCGGCTACATTATGTTTAGCAAGAATACCATTGTCATGATGTAATTGTGAATATATAAAATAGAGGCACTTCTGTACTGCTACTACGTAGCACTTAAGGAGGTAAGACGACGAGTCGCAACATTTCTTTTACCCCTGAGCATAAATAAATCTTAAAAAGAACTTCAGTTCCAAACATACACAGTGATTCTTTAGTGCATAACATCGTACCTACGGCGCTATTCCAGGATGTTGAAAGAACGTGCAAATACCTGTTGTAGGACTAAGCTTTCTTTTATAAAAAAATTTGCAGAATTTTTTCAGTGGTGACCTTTTATAACACATGGCGCACCGCCTGCAAAGAAGTCTTTACTGTCTGCCTAAACTCATTGCGCCCGGAGGAACGGGCCCAGCTATACAGCTTCCTGCGGAAGCCGTGTCCTTCTGGGATTGCAAAGGCGAGTTCATATCGTGACTTTAAATAACTGAGCCGTAACGCATGTGCCCAAAGCGCTTATGCTTTTCAGATTGCACAAAGTGAAGTCCGAACTTTCAGAAAATAATTAAAGCTAAAAGTTGTTATTTTCTTCGGCATTCTTGAATTTCTCCCTCGTAGAACTTCATCCTCTCACCGGGATTGCGACATGCGGTTTGTGGCGAAATAAAATCTTAAAGCCTTGTTACAGCTTGGTATCTTTCATCACGCCGAGGCGCGCTGCAAAACCAAACTTTAGAACCAGTTTCCGCGGGATCCGTACGAACGCTGGCGAACATCATTTTCGACAGTGCGCTGAAATTTCACCGAATGACATCGCGTAGGACGTCCGGACAAAGCACGTGTTTCCTGGCTAAACAGAACGTTCCTGTTGATTGCAGACCTGATTGAGCGTTTCCCAAACGTGTAGTAGTTTCTGTAAAGGGCCTGGGGCACGTGATTCAATGTATGGAGCAACAGCGTTATCCAAAAAGTAGTGTCGTCGCTTATCTGGGAGCTGTTGATGCCACCATTCCAAGTGCTGTACTTTCTAAAAATTGAAGTGATTGTCATCAACACAAAATCATTTGTCTTCACCGAACATCGTTTCAACGAAGGATGTGTCGTGCCATAGCGAAAACAGGCCTACGTGATGAGGCCCAATCAATTGAGGAAAACACAAATGAGTAAATGATTGATCGGTTGGCCATGCTGTAATGCGGCGAAATGCCCATTTAAAAGATTCTCAGTGAAGTACCCACAGCAAACACTTTGTGTGTTGCTACCATGATCTTAAAGATTTCTGCCTATACTGTAAGTTTAACCCTAATTCTTGCTTGAAATTAGAGGGATTCTCGTTTGCCTTCCGTATAATAATGGTATTCCCAAGTTATGGCCGGTAACTCCCCGATTGTTTTAAAAAAATGCACTGCCGAGCTCTCCCGTAACGAAAACTGCCGAGCGACATGCTTACAACATGGTACATATTGGCGCACGCACACGAACATTTTTCTAAACCATTATGGAGTTATGGCATTTCGTGTACCCTATGCTAGGTTACGGTTACCACGTACCGCGAGTCCACGGCGTATGCGCTTGCTCGTTTCGTTGGTATTGTTGCCGTAAGCGGACTCTTCGCAGTCTTAAAGGGACCCTGCAACAGTTCCAATGAACGCCTTCACTCTTTCCTTCGCGTCTAGAATCCCTGCGAAAATTATGTTATCGCCAGCATGGAGCGGCATTGCGTGATTTGCTTGTCGCAGCAGATACGCCTTCTATCGAAAGTGGCTATCGAATGCGTTCATTGCTGCAGCTGAAGAAAAGCCGGCCAATAGACGCTTCGCCGCTGTAATGACGTAATTCCAGCGCTTGAAGAACGCCGAGACCGGGAAAGAGAGAAAAATCTTTTGAGCAAGTTTCTAGGTTATCTGATGGGCTTGGAGCAGTAAGTTTTGGCTTAGGTACTTTCCGACCCCCTAATCTAAGAACTAGATGTGTTGGTTGACTGCGTTCTGCAAACATTTTAGATTTTGAAAAGACGTTGAAAAAAGCGTTGCAAGGTCCCTTAATACCATGGTGCTGTCACATCCACCGGCCCGTCAGGCACGTCTGCGCCATTAACCGCTTCTATGGCGGAACAAAAGTCAGTGTTATAAAGTGAGGATGATTTAATTAACCTAAACATCGCTGTTATAGAAATGCATATCACCTGTTTCATTCGAAGTTAAAAATGTTTATGGGGAATCTTCGGACACCGCGATGCTAGTTACATACTGAGCACGGCATGTTTACGCCAATGCCTAATATGTAGAGAGCTACACGAGCCATTGGCAAATCCTCTCAGTCAGGAAATCAGAAACAAGAAAACCTTCCAATGGGAAAAAGGATCATGATGATGGTAATGAGAAGAAACAATCGCACCACTGGACACCTTTTTGGTGTCAGTGCTGCCTCTACTGCGATGAGCGCTGAAGCACCTACCTCGGCGGTAGCTCGGTAGCGGTATCGCCCATGGAAGTACGTCTGAGGAGAAGATGCAAGCGAACAGAAAAATGGCGCACTGCGAGCAAAGAGACCGGCACTCACTACAGGCGGAACTACAGGCAGCCGACACTACCGCAACCGTTACGTAGCTATGATTGCACGACAAACATACATCCCCCCGGTGTTAAATACAATGTTGCAATAGCAGATGACGTAATCGCGACACACCTGCCATTCGACATACAGGATCGCGCATAGCTCGAAATCAAAGGAAATACTCCCGAAATTTCCACACGCAAGGAGTCTTAAGTATATCTGTGTGTGCGTGCGTGCGTGCGAACTGGCCGGCGGGGGGGGGTGGGCGTCAGTCCTAGGGACAGCGCGTTCGGCCGAAAGGCACATCCGTGCTAGATTACGCTGTAACGGACCTAGAACGGGTCGTCCTACGTTTCCTAGTTTTGTTACTCGCGCGTTGCAGCAAATTGTTACTGTTTTTTATGTGCAGTACCCACCATGGACGATGTTGTACGAAGAGAATGGTGTGAAGAAACTTGGTGGCTTGCTCGGAAATGCATTATCAAATATTACTGCATCTTTGAATTTCACGTGAGTAAAAATTGTCTTTACTTTTCCTTGACTGGGACCATAGTAAAGGCCCCAGATGTAAAGTTCAAGGCCGGAACAATGCTTGTTGGGTATGATTATATTGTAAACGCCGCTTAACGCTTCTAAAAACACAGCGAAGCGTTTGCGTAACGCTTATGCCATGCATGTGTTTTTACTCCATCGCGACTGATCGCAAACCGTCCCATCCCGTTATGTCAAAAATGGTGGGCGAAGTCAAGAACAATGCAAAGCAATAATGGGAGAAATCTAGCGCAAGAATGGGGGGTGTTTGTTGCCTTTAATGATGAAGAGAAGTCAGCCTGGCAGCGAGCTTGGTGAAAATGAGCGAATGAAGGGAACACACAAAAACTCCTCAAACACTAAGACACGCAAATAAGCACACAGAAACAAACAAACGCAGAAACACACACACAGCACACGCACAGTAGTAAAGTTAAAGCAAACTTTCACAGTTTCGTTCAGGCCGGTGTCACGGAGAAATGTCACCAAGGCCCTTGTACTCCGTGTTGCCGCGGCAGTGGAATGCCTTGGACCAGTGGGGTTGTAAAGTTTCAGTGGTGCATCGGCACGCAGTCGCAGTTTTTTTCAAGGTTTGCCGTGGGGTGGCATAGCGGGGACACACACACAGTACCTGTTCTATGTCATCACGAACCCACCAGTCGTGCGTGACAGTCAGCGGAGGCAACTCGGCGCGTCTTGTGGAAGAAGTGGCCGGTAGAAGCGACGCTGAGGCGATGGCGGTGAACAGCTGCTTCGTCGCGTTTTTCCAGGTAACACGGCATTCGGAAAGTGCAGGCAGGATCAATTCTGTACAATGGGTGATAATTTTTTTATTCGTCTTTACATATTGAGAATTGTGAGTGCCGTGCCACAGAGTACGCAAGCGTCGCGGCGTCACGTCGAGAGAAAGGAATCGGGATGATAACGCTAGATTGGTTGTGAGCCGCGCAAGGTGTTTCGTCGGCCACGGCATTCCCCTTCACCGCACAATATCCAGGTAGCCACAATAGCGCGACGTCGTGAGACAAGCTGGGAGCGCGTGTATGCAGTGTGTGTATTTTATGGGCCAGTTGTTGCCGCGGAAATAAGGTTAGCTGTTGAAGCGCCGCCCGTGAATCCGTGAAAATCACCCACACAGAAGCTTCCTGTCCAAGAATATACTGCAAATCACAGCGCAGAGCAGCAAGTTCTGAGGTCGTCGACGTTGTTTTGTGGCCCTACCTGGCCGCAATTGTGGTCCGCGTTGATGAAACCCATATTTCGACCGTATATGAGGTGGCCGTCACCGAAGCATCGGTGTAAATATGCTTATGGTTAGGATAGAAATTCCAAATGTGCTCTAGAGTAAAGTGCTTTAGGGCTGGAATTGACAACTTGGACTTACTGCTGATGCCTGGTATTGTGGTGACAATTCGCCAGGGGGAGTACATCCAGGGTGGGAGATAAAGCGGCGCAGGGTACTTCTGACACATTCTGACACAAGGGAGGTAGAGTGTCTTGTACCTCTAAGGCGGAGCTAGAACTCAACGGGTGACCAGGAGCCCATGTCGCCAGCCGCAGACGTGTGCGAAGCTGCTCCTCTTTGACCAGTACACTGGGGGAGAAGCGCCTAGACTCTCGTATGGTCCCCTGTGTAGAAGTTGTCTTCGGAAGGCCAAAACACAACCGCACAGCTCGGGCCTGCATACTTTCTAACAGCTTTGTGTTGGTTTTGGAAAGGGGCCCGAGTGCAGGGAGGCTGAATCGGAGCAATCCTTCGCAGAGGGCTGTGTAGAGACGTAGGAGGGGCCCAACAGAACAGCCTCCTGAGCCGCTGGTTAGAATTCGTAGCACCTGAGCAAGGGAGCCCAGCTTCTCCTTCAGGAGACGAACGTGTGAGGGACCGCCAGTTATGGACCTGTCAAGTGTTACGCACAGGAATCGGTGTGAGTGAAGAAAAGGTATGGGGACCCTCCTTGCTGAAAAGATGCTAGCGGGAGACATCACGCCTGGTGAAGGCTTTTTCCGCACACTTCCTAGCTGAGATTTTGAGGCCGCGTCTTGACAAAAAGTCCGCTATTGAATTGAAGGCTTTTTGAAGGCGAGCTCGCAAAACACGCCTGTTGCGGCCAGAGCTCCAGATGCAGATATCATCGGCATAGAGCGCTACTTCAACAGTGTGTGGCACGCACTACTCAATTCCGATGAGGCTGATATTAAATAGTGTTAGGCTTAAAACAGCACCCTGGGGCAAACCTCGCGTGACATTGTTGGAGGCTGTTTCGCCTGTTCTTCGTAGACATAAAGACAGATCTGTCAGAGAGTTAATCGGATATTCATGTATACATGTCACCTCCGACGTCTACCGATTCCATTACAGATCTGATCTCCTCATGTGCCACACAGTCAAAGGTTGCTCTAATGTCAATGAGCACTGCTACAGTGATGCGACGCTTGGCTTTTGCACGGTTTATGTCGTTGACAAGGGCAAGCACGTTGTCGATGCTGCTGCGAGACTGTCTGAATCCAGTCATCTGTGGGGGATACACGTTCCGGTTTGTTAAGTCCCAGTCTAGGCGAATGATTGATTAAAACGTTTATTGAAATACAGGGGTGGGGAAGGAGGGAGAAAAAAGAATGAGCTGTGGGTGGCCATCCCAGTGCGGTAGGCCGCGGGCCTTGGCAGCCATCCTGGACCGAGAGATCAGGAAATCTTGGTCTTTAAGCCGTCTGCTGCGCAGCAAGCCCTCCGACTGTTCGAGAAGGGGGGAAGGTGTGGGAGTTGGCGGGACAGAGCAGTACGAGGTGGAACGTTGTATTAGGGGTATCGGGGCTGTGACAGCCGTCGTAGGGGTAGCTAGTTGGCGAGATTCTATGGAGTTGAGGGTGATGATAGTAGGTGTGGGTTTCCAGTCGGCGCCAGATGCGTGCGTCGGCCGTGGTAAGGGAGCGGTTAGGAGGGGGAAAGGTGAGGCGCGAGGCCCTTTAGTGGTGGAGGACGTCCGTGTAGGTTTGAGGGAGGTGATGCAGGACCGGAGGGTCGAAAAGCGGTGCGTCGTCTTCTTCTTCTGGAAATGCCCGGTTGATAAGGTCGCGGGTGGTGGCATGTGTCACCTCATTCTCAGGAAGGGATGTATGGGCAGGAATCCATACAATTCGAGTCTGGGGGAGTTCAGGCCGTTGAGAGAGTATGGTTGCTGAGAGAGGGGATGTGCTTCCTGATGCAAAGCACCGACAAGCTGCTTGCGAGTCGTGAGTACGATTATGTAGCAGGAAGGGGCATGCATTATTGCTAGAGCAATGGCTGCTTCTTTGGCTGTGGTGATGGAAATGGTGAGGAGGCTAGCCGTAGCGAGAGTTTTGCCATTGGCTTGCATGGCTGCTGCCGTGTGTGTGTGTGGGGGGGGGGGTGCGATAGCGCGCGGCGTCAGTATAGCAGGCTTCTTGATCACTGGCGTATTTTGTAGACAAGAGGCAGCCCGATGTTCTCTTTGGCCTGCGTTATAGATGGGGTGCTATCGGGAGAACGTGTATGGCGCTTCGATGAGCAGCCGACAGACGTTGTATAGTGTCCACAGTTTGGTGAAGGGAGTACCCTAACTTGGAGAGTATTTGTCGCCCGGTTGATGTGAGTCGTGGGCGTTGTAACTAGTTGTCGGTGTGCGCCTCTATGAGCTCTGATAGTGTGTTATGCAGTCCTAGTTGTAAAAGTCGTTAAGTAGAGGTAAATGCGGGGAGTCAGAGAGCAGTTTTGTAAACCTTGCGGATGATGTCGATCTTCGCTATTTCTTGAGGTTTGAGGGCCAAGGATGGAGTTCCGTAGGCGTTGCGGCTCAAGAGCATTGCTTGTAGTATTCGAGAGGTATCATCTTTGAGACCTCGACGGCGGGTGGAGATGCGTTGGATGAGATGGGTGAGTTGGGATATCGCTTGTTGGAGTCGGGGGAGCAGGGCTGCTCCTGAGCCATCTCAGTGGTAAGGGAAACCTAATATACGGAGGGTTTTCACAGTGAGGACCAAACGGCCGTTGATGGTGACGGTTGTGTCTCGGGTGGGATTGGGTGGCCATCCCCTATTTTTGAGCTCATAGGATAAGGGCAGATTTTGATGGGGCGCACGTGAGGCCGCACGTTTTAAAATAGTTAGTGGTGGTATCAATGGCCTGCTGTAAATGGTATTCTTGGTTGCCCAGAGATCCGCTATTGGTCCATATGGTAAGGTAGCCCGCATAGAATGCGTGTAAAATGCCCGGGATATGGTCTAGTAGAGATGGTAGTCCCGAAAGTGCGACGTTGAAAAGTAGGGGTGAAATAAAGTAGGGGTGGATGAGCCCTGTAGGGTACCCTTGGCTATTGTGTTAAACTTGTCAGATGTATGGGGGCCGAGATGAAGAGTCACTGTGCGGTCTGTGAGGAAGGGCCGGACGTAATTGTAGGTACCGGCTCCTCATTTGAGGGCGTGTAACCTGGCTGGAATGGCCGTATGGGTGACATTGTCAAAAGCCCCCTGCACGTTAAGGGCTAGAATGGAGCTGGGCTGAGTCTTGCTGAGGTTGGCAATGATTTGCCCTTTAAATTGCAGGTGGATGTCATGGGGTGACAGGTGAGGCCGAAAACCAAACATTGTGTGGGGGAGTGAGTCAGTCTCTTCGGTGTAGTCGGTGAGGCGGCGTGTGACAAGATGTTCAAATACTTTGGTTACGCATGAGGTTAATGAAATGGGGCGAAGACTGTCGATAGAGATTGCCTTGTTGGGATTTGGGCGAAGGGTGATGTCCTCGTGGCACCAGTAAGCTGGTACCGTGCCTTGACACCAATGGTGGTTGTAGCAGTCGAGTAGCGAATCGGGCTGTTCTTCATTGAGGTTGAGGAGGAGACCGTATGTGATGTGGTCGTGGCCGGTGCCGTGTTCCTGGTTATCTCTTGTGCAAGTTCAGTCCTCGTAAAAGGGGCGTCTAGGGTTGAGTTAGGGGCGGCGGTAGTGCTTGAAATGTTTGGTGCGAATTTGGGTCGGAATGTCGGGGGGTGGGAGCACGGGAGGTTGTGAAGTAGCCGGGTAACATTTAGTGAGGGGGCTGTTTTGGGAGTGGTGGCACCATTGAGGCGGCGGAGAATGCACCTGGTGCGCTTGGTGGTCAGGGTGCCACCAAGCTGGTCGCAGAAGGTACGCCAGTTTTCGCCATGGAGTTGCTGTGCGTACTTAAGGGCTTGTTGGGTTATCTGGGCTATGCGGCGTTAGAAGGCCCGGTTGTGTTTTTGGTGGCGCCATCTGTTTAGAAGGCCTCTGCGGCCGGCCCATAGGTGGTCGAAGGTGAGGGTCATCTGCTGGAACGGTAGGAGTAAGCGATGTATTCTTGGTATGAGTTTGATGTAGATCGAATGGGCGTTGTGACCACTCTTCGATGTTCTCTGAGGGGGACGGGAGCGTCGTGGGGTCGTGTCGGAAAGCTTGCAGTTAGTAACCTTTGCGGCGCCGATTCGTCGATGACTTGCTGTGTGTGGAACGTTGAGGCGGATTTCAAAGTGATCGCTGCCGAGTGTGTCGGGCAGGGCCTCCCAGGATAGTAGAGGCACGTTGCGTACAAAAGTAAGATTCGGGATGGTGTCCCTGGTGACGCTATTTCCACGACGAGTGGGGACCGTTAGATCGTTGTAAAGTGTGAAGCTGTGATTTTGCGTCGCATGTAAAAGAGTTGTGCCTTTTTTGGAGGCGTAGGGGTAGCCCCAAGTTACATGTGGGCGTTGAAGTCTCCTAGAAGGATAAAAAGATTGGACCCTGATTGCTTCGTTGCTTCATGAAGTAGGCTCTCAAGGAATGACAGCGGAAAGGTGGGAGGGCTGTAAATGTTCAGGATGTGCAGGCCGGCTTGCCAGGTTGATGTGCGAGGATTTCGATGAAGACGTGGTCAATCGGTGAAGTTAAGGTGATTATCTGTGCCGTGAGGGTGCAGGTGAAAGGATGGCTGTGTGGTTATTTCAGGGTTGAACAAATGTATCAACGTCACGTAGAGTGATGCGTGAGGTATCTATCTCCTGCAGGGCGAGGATGTCGGGGGTGTTGGTAGTAGCTAGAAGGTCGAGGGCACCTTTCCTACTCTTGAAAAGAGCTGCAGTTCGACTGGTAGAGAACAAGGGGAGGGAGTGGTGTGTGTGGAAAGTTATTGTGGCAAGATGTCATGTGGCTGGCGTGCTTTCTTGGCCTGTGCTGGGCAGTACGGGACGAGGGTTGGTTGCAGTGTGGAGATACGTTCTGTTAGTAGCTTGACTATCTGTTCTGCGGTATCGATGATCAGCTTGGTCATTTGTTCAGAGGATTACTGCAGCTGTTTTTCGACATAAGAGATTATCTGGGTAGAGAATTGGGCGTGAACTGTTACTTCAACTTGGTTTTGAGTTGGGGCAGGGAGCAGAGGGGTTGGCTGGGATTGGGCAGAACCGGAGGCTTGGAGGGCTTCTGTTTGGGCAAGGAGTTTTGCGTTTTGTTGCTACACTTCTTCTAGGAGGGCCATCAGTCCTGGTATGTGAGGAGGGGCTGAGGTTCGGTGGGAGGAGGACTGCATAATCGTGTGTTGAGGTTGGGATTGACCCCCGGGAGACTGAGTCGGTGGGAGGGGGTATGGCATGAAGGTTTGTTGGGGCGGGGATTGCGCAGTGAGAGAGCGACAGGTAACAGCAGATCAGCTCACCTGCTTGTTAGCTTGACGAGTTTTCTTGGGCGCTGATGTGGTGGAATGAAGCGGCGCGGGCAGTCTTTGCCCGCCGTAGCATGTGGTTGATAGCACAGCTCGCAGGTGGGGGAACAGACATGGTCAGGTGTGGGTGAAGCTTGTCCACAGTCAGCGCACTGCGAGTTATCGGGGTGGGGGCACTCGTCCGTGCGGCGCCCCAGTTCTCCGGACGCACGGCACACTCGCACTGTCCGTCGAAAAGGTCTGCAATGGTGCAACAAGCAGCCGAGTTTCACGTAGAACGGCACACGTTTTCCTTGAAAGGGGAGTAGCGCGGACCGGCTTTGACCCATCATGAGCGCGTGGAGGAGGAATGGTTTGTTGGCTTGCAGTAAATTCAAGTGGGTGTCCGGTGTTGCTGATGCGGGAGCTGGTGCGGGGCTTGTTGCGCTTGCAAAGAACAACACCCACGGGTTTTCCGAGGGACGTTCTCTCCCGCTGAGGGGGTACACTTCCATGTTGCCGATTTCCCAGGCGAGCGGCGGCGAGGCGTTTTTGCATGGTGCTGTGGCTGCTCGGCGACGCGATGTCGTGGCTAGTCCATGTAGGCCTAGCGCGGTCTCTGGGCTCGAAGGTCTTCAATTATGGTGTGGGCCGTAGTCGTAGGAACTGGCTGCCCAGTGGTTACTCTCGACGCTATCGGCACAGGTTGGTGGCGGTTAATTACAAGATTGAGTCAAAGATCCGCTGGCTGAAGGACATTAATCGAGAGGCGAAGAAACTAGGCACGGCCGACAGCGTCGGCCCCCTGGGGCCGAATCGTCTAGGCGAGCAGGACCATTTTTTCCATCAGCTTCCCCACGCAGCTCAAGATTGCAATGTGCTTATAAGGCTCAATTTACGTAGGAATTATTCCGGGTTTGAGTACAGGAACAAGGCGACCGCGCTTCCAGCCTGATTCGAAATGGCCCGTTTCCCAGCTGTGGTTATAAGTGCCGAGAAGGAAGCTCTTAGCTTTATCTCCAGGGTGCGACAGAGCTGCATAGCTGATGCCATCTGGACCAGGTGTGGAAGCCTTGTTTAGTTCTCCCATTGTGAACGGCTTGTCTATGGCGGTCACATTTGCAGAGGGCAAAGAGACAGCTGTCAAGGTGGCAGGGGAAAACTCGAGCCGACACGGCTGTGACTGACGCAGAAACCTTCAGCGAAGTCTCGGTCACAGCGGTTCTGTCGCAGAGCAATGGAGTAGAAAGGGTGCAGCGCAGTAGGCGGTGCTCCTAGGCTACGTACCAAGGTGCAAATCCTCGTGAGATGTTTTCGCGGGTCTAACTTTGAGCAGAAAGGCTGCAATTCCCGCTGGGCCAATTTCTGCATCTGTCGCTGTACGTGCCTCTGTGCGCGTCTGACGACTCGTATAACTTCAGATGTGCGCATTTTACGAGCGCGCCTTTCATCCCTGCCACGCACCGCGCGGAGCCTTTGGTACTCCGCAACGGCCGCAGAGAGTTTGGAGGGTAGCCGGAAAACTTTCATACACGAACCTTTCGTCCGTGTCGTGGCGTCTATTAAATCGCTGTACGATGCAGAATTCCCCATCGAGCTCCTCAATAAGAGAGCAGAATATAGTGACCAATCCGGGAAAATAATTTCTCGGTTCAAATGGCCTCCATTAAACCTCAAGCAAGATATATGTAGGCAGGTGAGCGCTTCCATGTGACTCGATGTCGACATACCAGCGGGCCCTATATGACAGTCCGAGGGAGACCATGGTGACATCGAGCGTGCTCGACACTGCGCCTCGGCTAAACGTGGGCTCCACGGTATTGATGACAGTCAAGCCATTACGGCAAGCCGCGTCGATGAGGCGCCTGCCTCTAACTGTGGCCTTAATGCTGCCCCAGAACGGATGGTGCGTGGTAAAATCTCCAGTTCGCCCGCGTGGTGCCGGTGGGGATCGTAAGATGTCCTGGAGGCGATCCACGTTAAATACAGCATCCGGTGCAATGTATGTGGCGATGAGGGTAACTTGCTGCTTAGAATTTTTATAGTCACTGTGACGCACTCATTTGCTTCATCTGGAGGCGTGGTATGCTCCATGTACGTGAGGTCGGTCCTTATAGCGAGCAGAACTCTTGATAGAGCTGCACCTGTTGAAGACTGGAGAACAGTGTAGCCGACAGACGGATGGTTTGCGCGTAACCGCGACTCTGATATCGCGATGACTGGAAAGCGATGCTTCTGTATGAACCATCGGAAGTCCGGGAGGCGGTTCCGAAGAACACAAGACCACAAGTTTTTGGTCCCGCCATTGAGTGAGGAGAGGCAACCCAAGGTCACTACTTGTACCAGCACCCTTGGCAACCGGAGATGGGAGCGGAGCCAGGAAAACTCAAATGGCCTCCACTACTGAAATGATGAGCGTACAAATGTTCCCAGAGTTTTTGGGAAGACGGCACCTGGGCCTGTTCTGATTTGCCTGCTGTCCAGGAGACCCTGCAGGCGCTGTCCCACTCGATGACGCATTAGCAGGCGCTGTCACGCTTGATGACGCAACTGCAGGTGCGAGCAACGACACAGGGTGTGCCATAGACGTCGACTCAGGATGATGGCGTGGGTGTCGTTGTAGTGGGCGCCTCAGATTCCAGGGGTCCGGAAGGATGTAACGGCGGGAAGTCCTCGTCACAGCTTGCCTGTAGAGTGTTGGTAGCTGGCGCTTGCCTTTTCGCGGCCTTCTGGGTTTCAGAAGGCGGCTTTTTCTAAGCAGCACCGTTCCCCCGCTGCTCTTGCAGGGTGGCCTTCGCTGACTTGTAGTCAATGTTTTGTCGCCCTCAAGCTTGTGTATGGCCTTTTCTTTCCGAAAGACCGGACCGCGGGCAAACGTCGACTCGTGACTGCTCCCACAGTTGGGGCACGGAAGGTTACCAGCGTAGCAAGCACAACGTTCATGACTGCCACCGCACCGAGCACAGCGACTGCGAAGTCTACACATAGTTGCCACGTGGCCAAAACGTTGACACTTGGTGCATTGCCTGGGTGTCTCAACATAAGGATATAGAACAAAACTGCAGTACAACGGAAAGCGCTCGGGTTGTCTTCTTCTTGTGAATCGTCTGTCCGCGATTTAAACATGTATAAGGGATATATTCGGGTAATGTGTGTAGCCCAGGAAAAACACTCTCAGGCGCTCTTTCAGTGGCAAATATTATCCGCACGCCTCTTTCATAGTTTGCCTAGACCGACGCACAGATTGACTTGTGTCTTCTGATGCGGAGCTACAAGGATTTCAGGGTCCGACAGTCAACTCAAACGTCCCTGATTACTCCCACTCCGCACTTCCGCTCGAGCGGGGCTCGTACGCCTGTACAGCGATGCCTTGATTGGTCTTTATTTTCAGAAGTGCAGAAGCGTCAGCGTTGCGCGTGTCCACAGATAGGAGGTTCACTCGATAGTTTGGCCTTACTTCAAGGACTCCATCTGGAGCCATAAACCCAAGGCCACTTTTCAAGCAAGTGGGCTTTAAAACGAGTAAAGACGCTCTCCCCCTTTGTGGGTTTCGAAATAACGAGACGCCCGTGCTTCGGGAATGGCATGATAGCCAGGCTGCGCTGTTTCTTAGAGCCACGTCGCCGTTTCGGAGGCATCACGGTCTGGAAGTGTTCGTTGTTCGTCCGTGTTCTGCGAGTTTGTCTTGAGCATAAGTAATTGTGGCAGAAGAGGTATCTGGCACGTCTGACAAGGCGTACTCTTCGTCCGGCAGTAGGTTGATTAGAAGGGCAAGGTGATGAGAGGGACTTGCCTGACCAGCTGGTATCGGCTACGATTCCAATGACGAGGCGTTAGAAGCGTGGTCACAAGCTTCTTCGGAGGTTGTCTGATGAGAGGGGTTCATGGCCAAGTGATGGGTACCAGCCCCCAGGACGGGGGCAGAGAGGTGACATCCAGACGTAGCACCAGGCAGCAGACCAGGAGGCGAGCCCGGCGGCAGACCTGGCGGGGCTGCCGCTGGGCTCGCATATCATTGGCTGATGTGACGTACCTGATTCTACTTGCAAAACGTCAAAACTTATTTAAACGAAACTGCAAGGCGAGACAAACGCAGCCGGCCGAACGCGCCTTCCTTCTCTTCTCCGCAAGAATTGGCCTTGCAATGCAAGCAAGTGTTATCGCTACTGCAGAGCCCATATAGGTAATTAGCGGAAATTGAACCATTGTATTGAGACTTTGCTTTGATCTTATGAAACATAATGTTATGTTTCTTAAATTACTGTTCGGTATTGCTGTCGTCTACGAGTGCGCACATCTTTGGAGCCACTTTCAGATCTTGATGGAATAAATACATCTATTCGGAGAGAGAAAGGAACTTCACAGAAGTTGAACATGAGATGGTGGTCGTTAAAATTTTTTTTTATAAGGCTGGCGCAAAGTGTCTGCATATGTTAGCTGACCTCCAATATTAGTTATCAAACTATCATAGTAACATCGGGTTTCGGTTTACTCTTCAACAATGCACGAGTGAGGTATACCTGTGCATCTGCTTAGAGAAACTGGTACGGTGCTTTTAACTGTACTTTCTCGTTTCTTTTTCGCGAAGTCAAGAACTCATTTCCTCGTCTGACGGCCACTACGGCGATATTTTACCGAACGGTACGTTCACCGGACAAACTGATGATGTTGGACAAAGGGGTAAGGCTTCGAATAATCGAAACGTTTTTTCAAAAATCTATTTAAACAAAACAGAAGACTGAGCGATATAACAATCGAAACTGTTTGTGTCAGCATATATCATTTCCACTATGTGTAAAATTGTTCAAGCATTTCTTTTTAACCATTCTTTTGGACTCAAGGATTTACATGTGATCTTCAAGTTATGTAAGGATGTCTTGCCTCTGTCTAAAAAAGATTTAATTCTTACGTTATTTACCACAGATTTTTCGGAACTGATTGACCTGCCATTGACAAACATTTTTACCGGCTAGAATTCGCAGCTGTGACCTCTTTATGGTGTGTTTTGTCCATCCAGATCGTTGACGTTGCTGGTGGCCCATTAGTCTGGAGTACGCGCCATATTTGCATTTTCCTTCCACAACGACTCTTTTAACCGACGACATGAAGATTATTAGCGGCATGCGGGACCCATTTGTTTCGGATTCGGCCGCATTCATCAACACGTTTGACAAAGAGGTGGGTAACATATTCTTTTAACGGCAGAGCTGTTAACGCTTTTAGTTCCGGCATATTGTCACGAAGCCAGAGACGACAGAGTTGTGTTGAAGGAAACACGTTTATTGGAGCGAACTTGTGCTCCCCTAACAACTCAAAGAATACACAGGCGGCGAAGCAGCAGTCAACAAAGTGACGTGTGGGAGCGAGCGTCGACGATTGGAATGCCGTGACGTCTGCTCTGCAGGCTTTTATCTTTCGGCGTGAGTGTTTCTGCAAACGTCGATTCACATCAGAACATTGTAGATCACAGAAGATTATTCTGGGCTAGTGACGTTAGGGCAAAACAGTCTGCATATCTGAAAGAGATAGCCCGTGCGGCGGTAAAATAAAGAATGCAAGACGCGCTTCGCTTGACATAGATAACAGGGCCGGGCGTGGCCGGGCAGTAAAAACAAACAATAAATAAAACAAACAAACGCATACATGGTTCCGGCAATAGAGAGTTTTAGTTTTAGCTGGACCGTTTTTGACGCTCCGCTATGCTCCCGACGTCCCGCTCAGCACAACTGGAGCGTCAGCAGCCGATAGGCTTTTAGCTAAGCGATAACCACATCTCCCTCGACGGTGAATGATTCGCGTGACTGGTCGTTTCGGGTGCGCGTGTAAACCAAAACTTCATCTAAAGGAAACAAGAATTTGGATTTGGTCGCCCAAACAAAGCAAAATACTGTGTTTCTTGGCCTCATTTAACCTTTTTTGTATAATGTAGTCGCTCACATGGTATAATTCTTCTAAATAACCATAAAGAAGCCGATAAACTTTGGAATAGCCAAGCCAAGGCTGCCTTTCTCGGCGCTGCATAGAAGCAGCCCCGCGCTTCGGTCGACGTTTTTCGCTTCCGTTCTAAAGATCTTTGAGGTGTGTGGCACCATTGCCTATTCGGAAGCGCTTTCGCGGCTTCGTCGCTTGTGCTTTCAACTGAAGAAACGAAGTTCGCCGTAGCGCGCTCGCATCGCGGGGGCAGCCATTTTAAAATTCCGTGCGGTAGCGCAAGCTGCCGCGACGCTCCGCTAAGACCCCGCTCCGGTATCTCCGGTAGCGCGCTAGCGCGCCACGCATGCGCAATGGCGCTCCCGCGTGCTATCGGAGCGGAGCGGACCGTCAGAAACGGTCAGCTAAACCAGCAAAAAATACCGAAAAGGTACCGAGTGCACGTGAGCTTCCACCGCAAGAGGAGTTCCTGGCGTCGGCCAGGCTTGCGCCACGTGCGGAGCTCACTAAATCAACAAGAAAAATACTGAGTGCACGTGAGCGTGTGCGTTTTGAGGAGCGGGCGGCGTCGTCCAGCTGGACTTCCGACAACACTCTGCCCAGCGTTCATGGCGTAATCTCTCGCATGATCTTCTCCTCGTCAGTTCACCTGCGCTCGCACCTGAAGTGGGGAGCACAGAACAGCTAAAACTACAGATGCCGAGGTTTAAGTTTAATTGAAGTATAACCATCGCCGCGAAATAACCGATTTTCATAAGTGACCAAAATATAATTTTAAAACCGAGTATCAATCGAGAATACCAATACTCTTTCTCTTCAGACCTGGATCCTTTTCTTCACGTCATTGGTCTGCTTGATAGCGCTCTCGACCTTCGCTTACCGCCTTGCCGGGAGGAAAAGACCGACCGACCTGCTTGTGGATGTCTCAAAGTACACGTACGCCTATATTGAAGTGCTGTTTTTCGAAGGTGAGCAGTTGATGGACCATAATTTTGGTAGCAGGCGGCAAAAAGTACGTGGGCCAGACGGCCAGGTGTCGGAGCACAAGGCTCAGAGAGCACAATAACAACGACCACAAAAGTCTGAGGGGCACTTCGGCATACACTGCCGAGACTGCAAGGGCACCACCAGAAAATTAATTCCGAAATTTGACGAATGCCGAATCATTCAGCGACATTGTGACCGGTTGACAAGGGAAATTGTGCAGGCTGTAGAAATCGCAAGGCTAGGCGAAGATTGTGTCAGCGATCCTTCCATTGCCCTATCCACAAAGGAACTCGATTATCTACACGCGCGAATAGAAGCAGCATAGCTAGCCACTCAATGTACACACAGGTCCTTAGTGCGAGAGGAGGGGGGGGGGGGGTGTGGCTGGTAATCATTTTTGGATTTGTTTTGCATTTAATATTTTCGGCACGGTTGATAGAGATTACTTATCGGGTCGAGTATTTTATAGTAGGTGTGTTCATGCGTGTTTATAAATATGACATGTTTCTATGATAAAGGTTCAGTTCAGCGCTCGTCCTGTATGCCTCAGCTTAAGTCTTTGTTTCGGTTGCGATGGTGAAAATTATGTAGACCCCTCAACGTGGGCTGCTTCAGACGGCGGCAACTCTAGTACGTTGAAACATCAAACTTGCATTTTACGTACCGAATGTAAATGTCATTCTGTTGCGCACCGTAGTGGTGCGATACGGAATACTTCAGACTGTCTAGGGAAATGTTATACGGAGACGACATTGTTCTTTTAGCTGATAACCAGACCGATATGCAAGGGCTAATAAATATTAGCGACCAGGAAGCCACCGACCTCGGGTTAAATTTTAGTGCAGAAAAATCGCGAATAATGGTTTTCAATGACGCTACCACTGACGCAGTGTCTATCCAGCAAGGCGAATTACCCAGAGTGAAGGATTATAAATATTTCGGGAGTGTGGATAACGAAGGGGATAACTGCTTAAGAACTCACGAGGAGCAACTTAAGGGTAAAGGAAAGCGAAACGCAGCTCTAATGAAGCATAGAGCTCTGTGGGGGTATAACAAATATGAAGCAGTCAGAGGAATGTGGAAAGGAGTAATGGTTCCGGGTCTCACATTTGCGAATGCTGTACTCTGCTTAAAATCAGACGTTCTATCAGGCCTTGAAGGAACCAGAGAACGGTAGGACGTTTGGCCTTAGGCGCGCATGGGAAAACAACCAACGAAGCAGTGCAGGGAGATATCGGCTGGGCGTCGTTTGAAGTTCGAGAAGCACAGAGTAAAATATGTTTTGAGATGAGGTTGAGAGCAATGTATCAACGAAGGTGGGCAGCTAAGGTTTTTAGGTACCTATACTTGAAAAGCGTGGAAAGCAGTGTCCGATGCAGGCTACAAGGCTAACGATGAAACACGGAAAGAACAGTGGAGAATCCAAAACAGCCAAGGTAACCAAAAAAGGGGCAAGGCAGATTGAAGCGAATAAATTGAGAGAAAAAATGGAATCTAAAACGTCGTTGGAGATTTACAGGGCTGAGAAATTGAACATCAGCAAGAAAATTTTCTACGATAATTCCCTGGGCAATGCTTTGCTTTTTGTGGCTAGAGGAGGTTGCTTGTGAATTAAAAGCTTTGTGGGGAAGTATTCACAAAATGATGGGGTATGCGTCGTCTGCGGAAAAGAAACAGAAACTATGCAACACCTAGTGTTAGAATGTGAGGGTATCCATCCAAATCTACATGAGGGAAATATTCGGCTTCCAGAAGCCCTAGGATTTAAGGGTAGCACAGAGGAAGTTAACTTCAAGGCTGTCGAGGTGACAAAAAGATTAGAATGCTGGTGGATGAAAAGCATTGAGAGGAATGTTGCCTAGGACAGTTACCACCTGTAACAGAAAAAAAAGTATTTTGTGCCAAATAAGCTTTTGTGTCAGCCCTAACCAGCGCTAGTATTAAACCAAGAGTATAAAACATAACTATATTAGTCCTTTTTGGTAAGATGACATGTCATCACCCCACTACAAAGGGGAAACCAATAGCGATCATCATCATGCGCTGTATTATTAAGATGAATCACCAACTCGCCCTGTACTACAATCTGCTAAAGGCGCTTTAAGGCACGGGATAGCGTCAGCGGGAGGCGGGGTTGGAGGGCCCCGTTCAGCACTCATCAGTGACAGCAGGTATGAACGCCCTCCATACATAAAGCACTAAGAACGTTAAGTTAAGCACAAATGCCACACCGAGAAATGCCCCAGTACGAGTTCCATTAAATCTGGTCACTTTTGCTTTCGTTGCAGCTACTCGGGTCCGGTTCGTACCACTGTCAAATCGCGTGCTCCTTGGTGCTTGGCTTCTCGCGTGCTTCGTCCTGGTGAACCTGTTTAACGGTGAAGTGAAGGCAAACTTGCTCGTCAAGTCGGACACCCGACGCATCGAGACCGTAGAAGACGTCTTGCGCCAGCCCGAAGCTTCTCCCACTTACGGTGGAAAAGTCTCCGTTCACCACTATTTTGCAGGTATTGACGGCAGCGCGAATAGACTTAGTCATAACCTTCGCTTTATTCTTGTTTCGGAGAAGTTCGTAAAAGCAAACTATTATGGTAGATGACGGGTGTTCTAATGCACACGCAAACACACTCGCACTTGCCTAGAATTGAGGAGCGAATGACGCATTGTCCCTCTCAGGATTTTGATTCACCTTCAATGGGATGCACATTCGTTATCCTTATCCTGAACAGCAGTCATGACAGCACCGCTTAAAAATCAACTCCTCTCATACGGTCACTGAACAACCCATAAGCTACGGAGTAGAATGACCTGACTGTGAGTCTTACGAAGAGGTGTATCCGGAACGCGCTCATAATTATGTATGGCACAGTAGTGCGGAGCGGGGCATTGCGATGACGATGACGGTATTGTGTGGCGTGAAGCACGTACTCGCTTACGGAGGGGAGAATTCTCCGCTTTAGAGCCACGGCTTTATCACACTCCATGGCGAAAATACCGTACACCCCTTAACGTGGGCTGCTGCAGACGGCGGCCGCTCTAGTTCGTTGAAACATCAAATTTGCATTTTACGTACCGAATATAAATGTCATTGTGTTGCGCGCCGTAGTGGTGCGATACGGAATAGTTCAGACTGTCCAGGGGTCTCTAACTTGTGACGAGATCTGGACACGCCAGTGTTTTTGTTTTCGCCTCCATGAGAAAAACGGCTGCTCCGGGCAGGCTCGAACGCACGTCCTCGCGATTAACAGCACAAAGCTTTAGCGATTGAGCCACCGCAGTGTGTGATCTTCGGATATTTGCTTTATGGGAACCGATTTTTAGAAGGTGGGTCTAAAGTGAACTTCATTTTGCGTATTAGAGGAGTTCTAGATTTACTAGTTGAGGATTTGTAAAGCTGACGAATGCTTCAGAAGACGTGCTTTTACGGTACCACTTATTTGGTTTATGTTAAATCTGGTTTTTGTTAAAAAATTCGACAGGACGCGATTTTTAGTTGATATTGAGCTTCTTGGCGAGCACACTTCATGGACATTCACAATTCCTGCGTTTCAAAACACTGTGCACTCAGAAAACCCCGCAGACATTGAATCTGTAAAAAGGTTTGTTGGCGTGATGGAAGTACTGCTTTTATTGGATGTGTTTGGGTGCAGCTGTTTAATTAATGTACAGTAAAACCTCTTTATAACGCGGTTGAAGCGGTATAGTCGTGTTTGCTTCGTCACAACCATTTTTTTTTTGTTATAGCCAGTCTACCGACAATTTACATGCAAGAGGGGATGTACTCACCACCAAAACTCAAAACATCCCGCGAAAACAAGAAAAATCGGCGAGAAAATAGAAACAGTACTTATTATATTTCCGAAAAAAAAAGAAGCAGTAGAACGGAGTTTCGTTGTGGTTAAAACCATAATTACCTATTAACTAGTACTCTTCAGCAATTCAAGTGACCTGAAAGCAGAAAGGTAGGCTTGAATACAATTATATATACATCCCTTTTCGCGTACCCCAAATGTGTTGCCCCAATAAATAATTAAGTGGAACAGACTGAGTCAACCCGAAATGCTCAATAGGGTCCTTCAAAACCCGTTGTATAGCTACCGAGAAGCAGTTACAGGCGAGAAAAAAAATGTTCAATTGTTTCCAGAACCTGGCACCGCACACATAGTTTCGAAGGTGAAAGCCCTGTTCTAAACAGATAGAAATTTAGTCTTGGAATACTGCAGCGCAGCTTGGTGAAGGTCACTTCGCTTCGTCGCGAACCACAAAAATGAACATTCCACCGGAACTTTAAACGTTGATACCCTTCAAAGGACAGGAGTTCGTCTGAACGAGTAGCGTCTGAATGCCAATATCGTCTTAATCTTGGAGATGCAAAAAGAGCCGGATTAGATATCCCGAATTGAACGGGAGCTGTGACAGCGAGAATAGCTAAATGGCCGCTAGCTCGTTGCCGCTGATGTCCGTATGGCCAGGGACCCAAGCCGAACGTACCTCCTTCACGTGCCTTGAAAAAAAAAACAATAGTGTGTGGTACAATGGAGAGTAGGAAGAGGTTAATTTAATGCCGAAACTGGCAGCGAATCGGATAATATGATGATTTCTGATCATGTTGCGCTACTTTACATGGAGCGACAGCTATTGCTAAAAATTCTGCAATAAAAATGGTTGTGTAGTCCGGGATTCGTAGCGAATAACTCCAATCAAGACATTTTGAAAACAATACCAATTCCAGCTTTCTCGCTATTTTAAGATGCATCTGTATAAATCACAGGAGAAGCAGGATACTTGGATAAATACTCGTTTAAAATATCGGTTAATAGAGAGAGGGGGAGAAGTGTTGGAGCCGAAGGGAAGGGGTTGTGAAAGAAAAACTCAGTTTTTCGCTCAGTATTGAATACAGGAATAGCTTCATACAGCTTAAGAAAAAAAAAACAGGCAGCTCATTTGTGAAAAAATCACACTTGGGGGGAAATACGTTTCGGTCACGGAGATGTAAAAAATGTACTCGGAGCACACGTAAATACACGCTCGGCCAGGGGGGCTTCGTACATGTGGAAGTAAGTTTGAAGTATCAGCAAAAGAAATCGGACTCTGAGTTCTGGAATGCGTGCCTCTAAGTACAAGGCACGGTTCGAGACGAACCGAGAGAGGCCAAGGCAAAATCGTAGGATGCGCCTCTCCAATAGGTATAACGGTCGCAGTTTGCAAATAGGGCATTTGCTAAACAACATGCAGCGAAACTCCATAACTGGCCGGACGTAGGATTGGTACAACAGCAAAAGTGTGTCCCGGCGAATTCCTGCTCTTTTCCCACATAGCCTTTTCATGCGACCATTAGGTCTCTCCGCTTTAGCGACTGATGCAATAATATGTCTATGACAATCAAAGGCAGAAGTGTATGTAATACCAAGATACTTCAGCGAATCCACCTACGGAATGCCTTGATTTTTGTAAGCGAAAGAAATTGAAACTGGTCCTGCAACTTGGAAGACAAGTAGAGCACTCTTCGACACATTTAGTGTTAAATGAATGCTGTCAATCCATGCCTCCAACAAAGATAAATAGGCCTGCAAACGTTCATATAATGAATGAATGTCGACTGCGACCGCAAAGAACGCTGTATCATCCGAAAAAACTTATGTTGTTACATCTGGCAGTAGAGAAATATCTCATAACGATATTGAAAAATAAAGGCGTTAAAGCAGGTCCTTGAGGCACGCCTCTAGTTTGTAGAAAGTTTCTTGAAAATAGCTTTCCGTTTGTACAAATGAATTCCTGATTGGCCAAAAACTCCATAATGTAAGCAAAAAGCTATGCGTGGAGGTTTATGCGGGCTTGTTTGATTAGCAAGATAATATGATCGACAATGTCATAAGGTTTAGCTGCATCTAAGTTCCCGAATGCCGACACCATTTTTCCTTTTTGTTCTAAGCGAATCCTCACCTGAAAGTCCACATGATCGTTCCAAATAGAACATCCCCGCCTAAAAGCAATCTGAGCAGGACTGAGTACTTGCCTTTCCTGCTGGAAAGAAGATAGCCTATTAAAAACTATTCGCTCTATTATTTGATCATGTCAAAGGTCAGAGCAATCGGCCTTAAGTTGTCTAAATCGAAACGCATACCTGACTCGTTTTGGAGCAAAATTATCTTGAACACTTTCCAGTTTCGTGGAATCGAACAAAACTTGAAGGATGAATTTATTACATTCAATAGAAACGGTTCAAATTCCTCAGACAAAAAATTTAATACCACCAACAGTCACGCCATCGAGCCCCAATGCCTCAGATCGCGGTTGGACAAGGCCCCCGTCAAATCAAAAGATGAGACCGGTGCGCGACGCTAAGCGCCACTGTCGTCTTCCTCACCTTCTCGTGACGTGATAATACTGTAGCTTCCTATGCTAATGTATATTTCACATTAGAGGAACCACTAAAAATTAAAAACTGAGGTTTGTGTCCTCCGTCACAGGCCCATGCGATAATTGCTCCGGCGGCGTTCGGTCCGGAGCCACGTCATCTGCTACAAGGCTACGTCTAATGCTTGAAGTCATTGTAATATATTGCTCCCCGAGATAGGACTTCACCAACGTGATCTCAATTGTGTAAAGTACCCATGGCGATAAATTTGCGCATTAAAGTTTCGAGCGCAGTTGGTTGTTTAAAGGGGTAAGCTTACGCAACCACCCTGGGTTGCGTAATACCCCTTGATTTTGGGCTCTCACCAAAAACCTTACCCTCTTATTCCTGTCATATGTTAACGCAAAACACAAAAGCGAAGCTGCATTTGTGAATCAATTACTGATACAAAGATATTAATAAACTTTGCATGCATTGTGTGAGGCGTTCGGACGGTCGGACGACGTTCCACCACAGTGAAGTACGTCGATTCCATGAGGCGTTTCCGTTCTGCCGATAACTTACTCATCGCCAATTTGTTGTCGTAGGATAAGAAAAAGCCTTATAACCAAGATCGCATTTCGTCTTCCACGTAAGACCCAGTCGGCGTAAGCTATAACCAAGATCGAATCAAAAAGTCTGAAGTAGCGTTAATAAGCAGTGGTAGATGGGCGGCATGGGCTCCGCAACGTCACACAACGTCACACGGTGCGCGTTGCTGACATTAAAGCGCAGCTCCAGTGTCCTCACTGATTACGTTGTACGCCAATACGCCCTACAGGAAAGCCACCTTTCTCTGACCATGATGATGAATGATCGTGGGTGAAGCGAAAAAAAAATGCTTCCCGCGGCCGGAATCGTAACCTCGGGTCCCTCGCGTTATACGAAGCCGGCGTCTATCCGATTTCTCCATTTCGACTTGGTCGAACAAGCCCCAAGCAGCAGGTACCAATTCGCGTCGTACACCCCAAATCCCTCGAGCACACCCAAGAGTTGCTGTGGGTATTCTAGAAAACTGGTGCGTATCTGCAGAATAGCGTATACTCGGCAGTGTGGGATTGGACAAACAAAGACTTTCATCACGAGAAACCTTCCCGTTCAACCATCGTCGTCGTTAGACAGAGGGGCGCGTAATTGTTTTCAACCATCACCTTCGACGGCCCCCACGTGCCTTTCTACGTGCGTGTTTACGGACACTTGTTCACTACAAACCCTACCGTAACACCTATCAGTGTTGTGTGCGCTGTAATGAACACGGGCACCGTTCCGATATCGGCCCCTCTTCCCGCCCCAGCATCTGACCCAGTGCCACACACTCGATCTTGCTCCCGACACCACCCTTGCCGCCCCCAGTGGAAGCTCTGCGGACTAGAACACCTCACTGCCAGCAAAGAATGCCAGCCGAAAACTACGACCGCCTCCACCCCCGCAGCACGTACGCATCCGTGAACAAACACAAGAACTTCGACATCCCGCCCTCTCGACCACCAGAAGACTCCCACCTCTGAAACCAGGATTCCCAACAGAAATCACAGGTGAGCTGGTCATCAGTCGTCGCCCCCCTTCCTCCCACTACAGCATACTTCCCAGCCCTTGATCAGGAAACAGAGTCAGCTCCACAATAAGACACATTAATCCGTAAAAACACCAACTTGAAAGCGCTAATAGCCAACAATGAACTACAAATAACCCTACATGGTGATGGTGATGGTGATGGTGGCTGTGCCCTTTTGAAACGGGCTGTCGCAGCTAAAACGCGCAACCAAGCCAAAAAAAACACAACGAAAAAAAATATCAAAAGGTCCCTCCTTGCGTCGCTCCAAAGAGCAGCGCCCCTGTAGCTTTTCTCACAGCCTTCGCCCCAGCGCACAGTTTTGCCACCAAAACTCCAGCCGCCTCTTCGTCACTTCAATGACCTCACGGTCTACGTCGCCGCCAATCCGGAAACCCAGGGCGGTGGGCAGCGACATCGTCCGGGCAGGGGGGGTTATGTGGGAGCACCCGAAGATTACGTGCTCCAGAGTCTCGTCGCACACCCCACAGAGGGCACAGAAAGTCTGTAGCTCACCTGTGAAACGCACCCTCCACACCCGTGTACGCAGCACGCCTCCTCGAGCCTCGGCGAGCAAACCGCTGCCCCACGAGTTGTCGTAAAGGCCCTCTCGACGGATCTCCCTCTTCTCTTGAATGTACATCGTCAGCGCCGACTTCCGCTTCGCTGCCTCGTACCACTCCGCTGCCTCCACCTGTTGCACGCGGAGTCGTCGGGCATGGGCAGTCAGGCACTTGTCCGTGGCTGCGAGCGAAAAGGCTGGCAGGCCATACCTGCGGCGAAGTGCGGCCGACCGCTTCACCCATCTGGTGGCACAACTGGTGTAGACGACATGCACCAAGGTTCGGCGGGCAATACTCGTGTCTGGGAGGCGGAGGAGTCTGTCCTAATAGTGGCTCTTCGCCACTGCCGCCCGTGCCACGAAACTCGACCAACCCGAGTTCGCCTTGAATGGTCTCCAACGGGATCTGCTTCCCTGCCCCAAGGGCCAGCCAGCCAACACCCCTCTGGCACCTTTCCAGGAATTCCCTTACGCCCGCCGAGAGGCAGAGGACCGCGTTGGCATAGGTGAGTCCAGGCACTGCCACCATCTTCCACAAGGCCCTCATTACCTCGTACCGGTTTGAAAGACCAAAGCGACGGGCGGCCCAACATGCCCTTGCTCCTAGCCGCCTTCACCCGTTACTGCCTTTCGGGAGCAGCCATGTAGTCGCACCCACTGGTCAAACTCACGCTCAGGTATTTCACTGTGTCTGTTAGCCTGATTGTGCCCCCCTGAAGATTCCACGATGCCTCCGGCTGTTCGGCACCCCATGCCATACCCATGGACTTCGTTTGGTTAAACTGCAAGCCTATCCGGGTCATTTCTGTGCTGCAGATCTCCAGGAGCTTCCGCAGCTCCTCCGGGGTGTCCGCAAACAAGGGCAAAATCGTCCGCATACACCCAACGCCGGGATGTACACCGCACGGTGGACCCTCCCTGTAGTGCTCCAGGGAAAAACCAACCCCCGATGCCTCCAAGCGCTGAGTCACGCCTACCACGTACTTCAAGAGCAAATAACAGAGTTGCCAACACTACTACACACAAGCACACAGCATACACAATGTCCCCCACCTGCCGACCCACTTCCCCCTAGCTAATCTCTAGCTGCCCTTACTTCTTCCATTAACGACCTGTTCAAGTAACAGTTCACTGCCCTTGTAGTCGGGATTACAGGCTTTGGAAGACAAAGGAACTGACACCGCCAAACTCCAGAAACAACGCAACCCGGGCCAAGCTCTCGGCTCTGCCTCATTCGCTGACGCCATTATGGACGATGCCTCCTCCACGCTCTCCACGTAGTCTCCACGCGCCTCCCCAACCCTTCACATTATGGCACTGGAACTGCCGATCATTCCGTAAAAGGAAAGCTTCCCTCCAACCATACACATCGCAACACTTCCCAGCCGTCATCACCCTACAAGAAGCTGACGCCACCGCACCCGACCCTCGAGACTACACTGCTTTCCAAAATGACTCATCTATACGCACAGCTACGCTCGTCCACACCCTATATACTGTCCAGCACCATGCCTTGTCGTGCACCATCGATTGTACCTTCGTGTAAATATTACCAACTGAAAAGAGTGGCCACAGTACTTTTGTGCGTGACGTCTATAGTCCGCCCGAGCTTACTCTGGCCGATTTCGCTTCCCTTTCAAAACAAGTAGTAACTCCTCGTTATAACGAAGCCGCTTTACTCGAAATATCGCTTTATTCGAAATTTCTTCTGGTCCCAACACAAATGCATGCATTTTTGGCCGCATTATTCGAAGCGCGCGAACAGGTTGACCCGCTTAGAGCGAAGTGGAGAGCGGAGGCGTCGCCGAGCGGCAGACCCAGCGGCGAGTCAGGCTGTCATCATGGCGGGTCAACGCAAGCTGGTGTCTCCCCGGTGATTTACTCGAGCCATTCATGCTCGATTAGCGCTATCTGACTATAAACAAACGACCCAAATCCGTGGTATGATAATTGAATTTTGTTCCTAGACATTGGCCAATGGCGTGGACGCGACGTTGTGTGAACACTGACACTCGAACCATAGAAGTAGCAGTACTGTCGACAACGTGGCGCCGAAAAAACTCTTGTTTTGCAAGCTTCAAGGCTTGACACATCGAGAAAAAATTCCCAGTGATGCGAAGAATCCGCAAGTGCTTTTCCTAATTAACAACTGTCCTAGCCACGGGCAGATCCACAACCCCAAGGAGCTCGCTTTACTGCAACCTATGAATCGGGGTATCATTGTAACCACCCGGAAGCTGTACCGCAAGGCTTTTCATGCAGCGTATGGGCAAAGCGTATGACGCCAGTAAGAGGTACAACATTGATTTGCTCAGTGCGATCCACTTTGTCAACTTTTCATGGGAGGGACTCGCACCTTCAAAGGTCGCCAACTGCTTTGCGCACGCCGGCTTTTTCCGTACTGTTGTCAGCGACCCTGACGGTAACCAGCCTGACGATGACCGGACTGGCAACGATATCTACACGAGGCTGTTCGTGGCAAGAGGTGACTTCGAGGCGTTTGCGTTGGCGGACGCTGCAGCTCCCGTGGTCGTACCAGAGACGGATGCGCAGATAATTTACACTTGGTGGCCCCGACGAGGACGAAGAGACACGTGAAGGGGCGACTATGGTGCCGACGCGGGAGCTCCTAGGCGTGCTGTGAAATAAAGTTGAATGTATGGGCGGCGACCACAGCCTCATGGAGTGCTTGGTCAAATTGAAGCAGGGGTTGCTTGCGCCCGGCAAGAACATTAAACAGCCAGAACACCGTCATTTTTCACCTGAATAAAAATTTTGCTTCACTAAATACATTGTGTTTTGGTTCCTGGCAGTCGTGGCGCAATTAAAGATCAACTTTTAAGTTTTTCTTGATTGGTCGCTTATATCGAAATACCACTTATAACAAAATTTTTCGCCGTCCCTTTTACTTAGTTATAACCAGAGATTACTATACTTTCCTTCGCTAAACACCACCAACTTGTGATCACCCGGGATTTTAATGCTCCGCATATGGCCTGGGGCTACCCTCGTAATGACCGAAACGGCACCATCGCATGGGACGCTATGAATCAACACTGGCTTACGCTCTGTAACCTCCCCAAAACTCCCACCGGGCTAGGCAACAGTGTATCAAAGGATGCTGCTCCATACCTCATTTCAGTTCACAACGTGACGGAATACACCTGCATTTGCACAGCGGTGGTGGTGAGAGGCAGCGGTCCAGCAATAACAACGTGCTTAAGATTTTGCAGTACCGCGTGAAGCAAGTCCTTTCACCGAAGCGGCACCAAGCATTATCGCTACGACGCATAGCACATCGACGATTGGACCATACGGCCACCTGCAAAGTACGTCACCGACGCAGCATAAAAGGCCCAAGCTCGGACAGACCGGACGCATTTGCACAGCGGTGGTGGCGAGAGGCAGCGGTCCAGCAATAACAACGTGCTTCAAATTTTGCAGGTTGGTTTCAGTTGCACTGGCGTTTTTTTTATTGTCTCATCGACGCCGACGCCGCTGCTGTTGCCATTGCTGTGCCATTGCTGTGACATTGCTGTGACATTGCTGTTGCCAGTATGGCTACGCCTGACCCTTGCTTTGTTTGTAACAATCCCCTCCCTGAAAAGGGTTCATACACGATATGTTCTGAATTTAACTGCGCTTATCATATCGGTCCGTGCTGGGGCCTTTCTAAGCCAAAAATAAACTGGACATGTCATGTGTGCCTTGTCTCGGCAAACCGGAACGGGGGTAGTGTTCAAAAGCAGAAACGTGACCAAGAAAAAGCATTTGAGACCGTGCTGCTAGACATAAACAAGAAGCTCGCAAATCTTCCAGAGATTAGAAATACAGTCGAAACACTGATGCAAATGCAGGAAACTGTGAAAGACATGGAAGCGTCCTAGCAGCTTTGTCAAACACGTATGATGACGTGCTGAAAGGCGTGAAGGAGCAGTCCACCGAGATCGCTATGCTTAAGGCCAAAATACAGGACATTCAAGCTGGTAATGCTCGCCCTGATGTGCTGAAACTGCAGCAGCAAATCAACAGCTTAGAGCAATACAGTAGACGTCAAAACATCGAGATTCATGGGCTGCCGCAAACGGCAAATGAAAATTTGATGGACAAAATAAATGTTCTCGCCGCTGATCTCAAACTTGCGCAGTTGACTGATTCTGACATTGAAGGCCTTCATAGGTTGCCGCCAAAACGAAACAGAATTCCGGCTGTGCTCGTTCGTTCTGCATCGCGCACAACTCGTGATCAATGGATGGCGCAAAAGGGCAACATGAGGGCTGTTTACTTTCTTGATAATCTGATGTCCAAGAACAAGAAACTGCTATGGATGATGAAGGAAAGGTGCACCGAAATGCAGTACGAGTATGCTTGGCAGGACAATGGCAAACTACTTGCGCGAAAGGCCGATGGTCAACGTGCCATAGGTATCGAGTGTGAAGCGGACCTCGATAAAATTTTCTGAACAGTAGCACTGCGCACCGTCGTCTTCTTTCCTGTTTTATGGACAAGCATCGTACATCTTAATATTACGATGCCGAAGCGTTTATCCATCTCGTTAACTCTTTGAACCTTACAAAGAATGACTACTTGTCGGTTTTTTATGTTAACATTAAAAGCATGAAAAACAAAATATTCGAGCTTGACAATGTTTTTCAAACCCTCCGGTACAACTTTGACGTTCTGGCTTTTACAGAGACATGGTTCTGCAATAAGGATGATGTTGTTGCTTGCACGGGTATAGCTCAGAAGGGTATATCGAAACGACCGAAGGGGAGGGGGAACGTCTATTACATTAAAAAAGGGCTGAAGTATTGAAATGTTATCCCAATTTTGCAAAGTATCCGATCATTATGAGTCCATTTCTGTTGTGTGCCTTGATTCGATAATTATGTTTGTTTATCGCCCACCGTCTGGCGATACAAAAGAATTTATGCGTTATCTAACAAGTGTATTTGAATACTCCTTAAACCTTAGTCTATCCGTTATCCTGTTTGGTGACTATAATGTTGACATGCTTGCCACTAATGCCCGATGTCAAAATTGTCAAGATGTTTTTGAAGAATTTTTCCTGCCGGAATGTGAATTATTTGTAAAAAAGAATAACTCCTGAAAGCCAAACCCTAATAGATTTGTGCGTGACTAATTTTGGACTGAGTACTGTTACTGCAGGCATCCTTACAGTCAATTTAAGTGACCACTTACCCATATTTGGTTTCTTTAGTAAAATGACGAAAAAGAAATGTTTGAGGGACCATCCTGTGCTATGTCGCAATTTCAATGAGCCAGGCCTAGTGGCATTCATGGTTAGGATTGAAGGGACTAAGTGGGATGACGTGTACAGTTGTAAAAACCCTGATGAACCGTACGACCTTTTTCTCAAGAACGTTAAAGACTGTTATGATAATGCGTTCCCTCTAAAGCCGGTTAAGACATATCGACGATCCCGAAAACCGTGGGTTACTCGGGAACTTTGTAATAGAATATGGGCAATAGATAAACTTTTTGATAAATTCATTCGCCGAAAAGACCCTAAAATATTTGCTGAGTACAAGCGCGTAAGAAATAAGTTAAACTCGGACCTACGAAAAGCAAAGATAAGTTACTACAAGTTAAAATTTGCTTCCATATCTAATGATCCTCAGAAAATCTGGAACTTGGCAAAGAATATCATAGGTACCGCCAACACCTCCCTTCCAAGTACACTCACGATTGACGGTGTAAAATATAGTGATCCGGCATTAGCTGAAAAATTCAACCAACATTTCCTTACTTCTTGTGCGCGATTACAGACACATTCTTCATGTATTGGATTAGACGAGAGTACTTTTCCTCGAACTGCTAACACAATTTTCCTCACCCCAAGTACAGAGGTCGAAATAACTTCTTTTCTGAAGTCTCTAGCTAAAAGCAGTGCACCTGGTTATGACGATATAAAAGCTGAGCCTATCAAAACTTTAGCCTATATTTTGAGTTCCCCCTTATTGCATATTTGCAACAGCGCATTCGTCACTGGTAGCTTTTCAAAAGGAATGAAAATTTCACTTGTGGCTATACTGCATAAAAGTGGCCCATTTGACAATAATAATAATTATCGGTCAATATCCGTCCTCCCGCTTTTTTCAAAAGTTCTAGAACATTTAATAAAAACGAGGCTAACTAAGTTTCTTGATTCCACTCATGCTATTGTAGACGAGCAGTATGGCTTTCGGGAAAAAAGATCAGCTGAAATGGCGCTCCTAAATATAAAAGAGAAAATCGCAAACAATTTCGACCAAAATTCGTTCACCGTTGGGTTGTTCCTCGATTTTAGGAAAGCCTTTGACTCAATTCGACACGATGTATTGTATCGTAAACTCTCCTTAAATGAAATCCGTGGTGTTGCATTAAATGAGATCACCAGCTACTTGTCTGATCGCTTACAATTTACTTGCCTTAATGGGTTTCGATTGTCAATGAGACCGATTTTATACGGGGTCCCGCAAAGCTCTATTTTGGGCCCATTATATTTTCTGCTTTACATAAATGACATTGTGCATATACCTCTGACTCCAAGCATTACGTTGTATGCCGACGATACGAGTGCTTTTTTCTCCGGAAGATGTTTGCGTGAGATTGAGCCGTCAGTCAATACTTGACTTCGCGAATTGTCAAGTTGGCTAATTTGCAATCATCTTCAACTGAACGTTAATGAGACCAAATTTGTTGTTTTAAAGCCCAAGAATAAACGTGACAATTGCTGTATATCCTTAGAATTCCGTAACTCCGTAATCGAACGTGTCATCATACAATTTTTTAGGTGTTCTCTTCAATGCAAATTTAAATTGGACATATCATGTAAATAAAGTTCACGCAAGTATGTCCCGGTCTATAGGAATGTTATTCAAAATCAAGTATCTGATTCCAACCTGGTTGAAGCGTCAGTTATACCATGCTCTTGTGCAGTCGCACCTTCATTATTGCCTTTTAGTTTAGGGTACTACAACCGTAACAAATTTAGACAGGCTGTTGATTTTACAAAAAAAAACAGTTCGATGCATAGAGAATGTAGAATGTGCCGAGCTCACACCACTCGAAGCCGTTGCTTTTAAAACACAACTTGCTTCAAGTAACTCAATTGTTCGACCTTAAGCTTGCTGTTCATATTCGCAGTGAAATGAATAGAGACGCACTGTTTCTTGATCCATATACTACAGTTAACCCCCGTTACAATCTTCGATCAGGGGCTCTTAAGACCCCATTTATTGGAACTAACAATGGTGCACCAAAACTAGAATATTTAATACCCCATTTTCTTAATACAAACCCCGTAATATTCGACATGATTCTTCAATTTACCTCGATGCTCAGACTTAAACGAAATACAAAACGACATTTTTTACTTAAATTGTCTAGAAGTCTGCACTGGTTTCTTTTTTTAAAAATGCGGTCAATTTATGTGCTATGTGTTCCGTTTTCTGCTTCTGTATCACACTTGATGTTCTTTATGTCGGTTTTCTTGTAAGAATTGTATAACGTTGCTTTTGCTGGCATCTTTCGTTCTTTCTTATTTCCTTTTTTCTTTTTTTTCTTTTTTTCCCCGTCACAATTGCTGATGATCGTCTGTCATAGTCATTGTATAACGCTGTTCTTTTTTCGATATCTTTTTTTTTTTCTCTCACTCTCTGTTTTACTGCTCTCGTCAACGCTGTGCAATGCCGACCGTAGGGGCAGTAGGCCGTTGTCAGGCGGAGTACATCTGCCTTTTGCCTCTGTTGTACCCCAGACTACTCCTGTCTAAATAAAACTTCAACTTCAACTATGCCTCCGGGACAACTTTAGTAGCGATCACCACATCATATCCATAACAATCCAAGATATCGTCCCTTCTCGCATATAGGCAGAGCCTGACTCACGGACTGGACAGCCCTCCGCGAACATCTACCCACGAAAGAAATTCACGACCTCTATAGATGGACGGCCGCTCTTTCGGATGTACTGAAAGACCACTAAAAAGAATTCCCTCTCACCACCGACCACCCTGCCATCGACCAACACCTCAACAACTTGTGGAATACGAGAAACAGCCTCATCTGCAGTGGGAAGCGCTACAAGACAAATCGGAAATTGGAATTACGTATTCCACACCTTGCGCGGCAAACTCAAGAATATGCGCAATCCTTACGCCAACACAAGTGGGTACAATTTGGAATCGCTTGCAGGGTATTTTGGGCACCCGCAAAACAAAACCTGGTAACTAATACGTTCCCTTATGGGAACAAAAGGAAAAAGCAGCCACTGAACAGCGCATACACCGTCTTATACACAACCACCCAGGCACCTGGCAAGAATTAATTTACACCTTACGAAAGAAATTCACACGTGATTCGTCGCAACCTTCGCCTCAATATCCAGTGCACTCGGGCAGCCAAAGTGCCCCACTTGACACACCCTTACCATGCAATGACTCGGCGTTAAACTTGAGTAAACTCATCCGCAATACTACGTCCGTGCACTACCGCATTCCCAATAAGCTCCTCCGCAATCTCGACGACTTGGCTCTTGATGTTCCCCTCCAATGCATCAATGACCACTGAGCCCGAGGCCCGCTCCCACCACACTGGCGCCATGACGACATCACGGTTATTCCAAAACCTCATAAATCCGCCTCCCTTTCAAACATGCGTCCTATTTCTCTTACCTCGTGTGTCGGTAAGCTCGTGGAATATTTGGTTCACACTCGATTGATTAGGCAGAGGACAACGCATTCCAAACTAATACTATGCATGGCTTTAGACCAGACCTGGCCACTCAAGACATTCTACTTTAACTAAAGGAAGACGTTACCGTCGTATTCCCCAAAACCACAAATATTGCATATAAAACCCCGGTACGAACACCTACAACTACGTTAAAGCGTTTGCAACAGAACGCAGGGCTACAGTGGGACTTGCGCACTTACGTTCACCCTTGTACCTATGCATAGAACCTATGAAGTATTAAGGCCAGCTGCGGCATTGGGTGAGGCCGTCAAAAGTAAATGAAAGTAAGGCGGGCTTACAAGCTTGCAGAAAGAGCTGTTTGCGGTTAAATTCAATGTAGATTCTTTTTTATAGCAGTAAGAATGGTGTAGTCAACAATGGAAGTCACGAACGAACAGTTCAACAAAGAAGCACCGGCGCGTACTGCGCGCACTATGCCAGTTATACCTGCACAGCCGTCCGGCGCAATGATCTTGATTCCCAGCCACGGCGGCTGCTTTTCTGACGGAGGCGAAAAGCGAAAATGCTAGTGTGTTCGAGATTTCGGCGTACGTTTAAGATACCCAGGTGGTCAAAATTAATTAGGAGCTTTCCACTACTGTGCGCCTAACCGCCCGTGTACAGTCGGCTCAGTTACGTTTACCGTTCTTCCACGTGGTACCCCACAGGGTTCTGTCATCAAAGATCTACGCAACTCTCCACATTCCAGTCCTGGAGCGCGCTTTGTACGCAGAGTTTATGGACAACCACAGGATCCATCGGAGACCAGCAAGAAGCCCCTCAAACAGCTGTTAATTGCGCATGCGGGAATTTAAACGAACGCGGTCTACATGCGCACATGAAAGATCAGCCCACCTTACCCTACAACAAAGCACACAGGTCAGAAGAATCTTTCCAGAACCTAAACTCCATATTCAAAACTTTCCTATTCCAACTGTTACCAACTTACGCATACTCGGACTCACTGTCCCACAGGACGGATCAGCCTCCCATACAGTACTACAACTTCAACGCACCATAACTTAGCTAAACCAATTGATTCGCCGTATTACGCACGAACTTGACCGGAATGAAGGAACCAGACCTCATCCGTCTCATTCAAGCCTTGCTTATAAGTCACATTACGTACGGTACGCCTTACCTGTTCCTGAAACCAGCAAACCGGCGAAAGCTAAATATTCTTATCCGACAAACACCCAAGACGGCACTCGGACTTCCTACATGCATATCGAACGCCAAACTGTTGCAACTGGGCCTACACAACACATGGAAAGAGCTCTGTGAGGCGCAACGCACTTCGCAACTCCAACGGCTCCAACTCAATAATGCTAGACGTGCGACACTGGTGCGCCTTGGATATCTATCGCCTCCGGTCTCCAGATGCAGAATAACGTGTTCCACAGTCTATACGGAAACACATCCGCGTTACCCCAATTCCTCGAAATATGCACCCTACCCATCACATTGGACTACGAAGGGCCCACGCAAACTATCTTCAGGCCCAATATCAACATCAAAAGGATGTACTATACGCAGATTCCTCTCCCTACGTAACCAAAAGGCCTATGTGATATTATTGGTGAATAATAAACTTCAGACCGTAGCCACAGCCACTGTCCTCACGATGGACACCGCCATATCCGAGGAAGCAGCATTAGCCATGGCAGCCACCACAACACAGAGAAACTACGTTGCCTTACTGACAGGTCCTCGAGAGGCTTGTAGCTTCCTGTGAGGCACACTCTCCCCAGCAGCCCTCCATATTCTCAAAAAGAAGACTCACGTATATACCTCCGCATTATCTGGGCACCAAGTCATTCAGGCATAGTAGGAAATGAAGCGCCACATACCACGGCTCGAGAAGCAGTATATACCGGGCCATTGCGTAGAGCCAGAACCCTGTTCCATCCACTCCCAGCCTCTACACACCCCAACCCCTACTAACATACGACATCCTCTCTCACTACCGAATGGCCCGCCAGCAGCTTCCACACCCCCCCCCCCCCCCAAAAGCAACTCGCCAAAAGAGGAAGGAGTTATACCTCACAAGCTCCCCCACGTTCCCCCACAACGTTCCCCCCCAACGCACTCTGGCACAAAATATTCCTCACCCAATACTCCCCACACTACATCTTCTGCCCAAGATCAGAAACATAGTGTGGGCATTCCCGAACACCCCCGGCCTCCCTCTAAATCTAAACCCTACCCATTCACAGTGGGCGGCGACGCTGACCAGCTCCTACCTGTGCTCCAAGATTCTGCTGGTGAATATATAGGACACGAAAGTCCGGCTACAGCCAACAGCCAGGGAGTGCAGAACTGGTAGTCCTGCACTGGTCCGGAGTGATCGAAATCACAACCGATGGGATAAAGTTTTAGCGGCGAAGCACCTTAAGACCGAAGCTGTGTCCGGCATCCGTCCGGAGTCCGTGCTCAAGGCAGAGCACCGTGTAAATCGAAACATATACGAACAAAAGGTTCACAAAAGTTTAACAACAAAATAAACGGTTCACAACAGGTTAGAGAGAGAGAGAGAAAGACTTCATAGCACAGTGCATATCTAAACAAAAGGTGAAAAAGAACAAAATAGAAGGTTCACAAAAGATTAGAGCGAGAGAGAGAGAGAGAGAGAGAGAGAAAGAAAGAAAGACGCACATCACCGTGTAAATCGAAACATCTGTGAACAAAAGGTTCTCAAAATGTTAACGACAACAACATAAAAGGTTCACAGAAGGTTAGAAAGAGAAACAGTACTCCTGGACAGCCGTGCTGCGCACGCGCGAGGTGCATTGGATTGGATTAGATTGGATTTGTATTGGATTAAAGTGGATTGGAATGAATTGGATTGGATTGAAATAAATTGAAATGTATTGCAATAGATTGGAAAGCATAATAGCAGCCATAAGCACTCTCCCGGGTGATTTATGGTAAGAACGATCCCCAGTGCTTCGCCCACTCTTCATGATTCACTTCGTGAAGATGCGTGAATTTTTTCCTCCTTATCTACTTCTTTGAGCTCTGCGAGAGATTGTTTTCTCGTGGCGCGGTTTTAAACTTGGTGACTGTTTTTTGATTGATTGATTGATTGATTGATTGATTGATTGATTGATTGATTGATTGATTGATTGATTGATTGTAGGGTTTAACGCGTCGATGCAACGCTGGTGATGAGGCGCGCCGTAGTGGAGGGCTGCGGATTAATTTTGACGATCTACACACGTGCCGAAATCTCGTACACACAGGCGCTTTTGCTTTTCGTCTGCATCAAAAAAGCGGCCGCCGCGGCCGGGAATCGAACCCGCGACCTCGTGCTCAGCAGCGCAACGCCTTAGCCACTGAGCCACCGGAGCGGTTTTTTTTTTTTGTTGTTGTTGTTGTTAAATGCGGTTTTGTTCGAAAATGAACTGCGAGAAACGTCTAAACTCGAAATATACTACGAAAATTCAGATCTAATTGCTTTTATGGCGTAGATAATTACGTAGCCCTTCTGTTGCATTTCACGATCTACACGGCTTCGCCATCAAAGTAAAGCATATAAAACTGAGAAGAGCTTAAAACACATATTTTATGAGCCAAAGCTAAGCATGGGCTTTGAAGCGGGCCGCCGTAAGGTCTGCGGAATATTATAAATGAGAAGATAACGTTGACTATGTGGTGGAATTTTTAACATCCACACAATCTGTTTCAAGCTCCTCCTTCCCTAATTACTGCCGCTACCGAATGAAAATGGAACCCAGGACCTCGTGTTCAGTACATCCAAAGCAGTTTTAACCGTTGAGCGAGATCATTAGGTAAGAAGCTTGAGTTATTCCATTAAAGCCGTGCTTCCAAAAGGTACTCAAGCAACGGCTGGCTATTTACCGAAGATATGGCGCTATCTGTGCGCTTATTTGCGTCTATCACGTGGTCAACAGATGATCGTTCCTCTTCACTCTACTCAGATGGTGGGTGAAAGGCCACTATGTCCCACTTAGCTGCCTCGAGAAAAAAACCTCGCTGTCAGTGAGAACTTTTCATCCCCTACCCGTGTGATGCACAAAAAACTGATCGAATTTGGCAAAAAAAAAAAACAACCTGGATCACCCAAATTTCAGCTAAGGTACAAAAAAATGAAGCTCAACAACAAATGGTACACCTACGATCCTAGCTCGGATTCCATACGCGAAATGCAGGCCGAGGAAGACGCTTCTTCCAGCCGTCAACCACAGGCCCTAACTTAGGAATGCCTGAGGGGCAGTGGCTCGTCACATTCACCCACGTGTCCATCTGTCGTATCCATTTTGTTTGGCAACGTTAGAAGCACAGTTAACAAGCGCGACGCACTATCATCAGTCATCGACACCTGCAACGCTCATATTATCGCCCTAACCGAAACTTGGCTATCAACTAATATCCGCGACTCCCAAATCTTTCATAATGCCTCTAACTTTTCCATTTATCGCTGCGATAAAACAATACGACGAGGCGGTGGTGTAATGTTAGCCATTTCAAAAGATCTCCCGTCTTTATGCGTGCTCATTAAAAACACCATCGAGATGGTTTGGGCTTCAGTAACGGTCAATCATCAAAAAGTAGTAATAGGTGTTTGCTACAGGTCTCCTTCTTCACCACCCGGTTTTGTTAACGACTTACATGACGCAATTAACAATATTTGAAATCGTTTTCCTTTATCGCCTGTTTTCTTACTCGGCGATTTTAATTTTCCTAAGATAGATTGGCAAGCCGAGCAGCCTCACCTTACCTTGTTTTCTCAGGAATCCAGCGACTTTCTTGAAATGTGCTCTCTATTCTCTTTAACACAATTAGTTTCTGAGCCGACTAGAATTCCGGATAACTGTGCAAATACCCTCGACCTTATCTTTACTAATCGCCCTGATTTCGTTCCCCCAATCACTTACTTGCCTGGAATAAGCGACCATTGCCTTCTTACTCTCGATATTCACGCACCCATCTTAAAAACAAAACGAGTTAGAAAAACTGTACACGTCTACAACCGAGCTGACTTCGCTTCCATAAATAACGCCTTGTCACAATTTATTGAAGTTTTTTTTTCAAAATTTTCATTATCATTCGGTCGAAGAAAACTGGGACATTTTTGCGCGTAAAGTTCATTAAATAACCGATACGTACATTCCACAACATACAATACCCACTAACACGCACACACCTTGGTACAATATTCATATCAAACGTTTAGCTAACAAAAAGAAGCGTCTTTATCGCCAGGCCAAACGAAATCCAACTAACACGCGCTGGTTCGCCTATATTGTTGCTTCAAATGCTTATATTTCAGCTATTAAAAATGCCAAATTGTACTTTTTAACAAATACACTACCAGCCATGCTAAAAAACAACCCTAGACAGTTCTGGCGAACTATTATTCCGTCATATTCTGACAAAATTAGCTTGGTTGACCCGTCAAATAACCCGATCACTCAAGATCAAAGTGCTACCGTCTTGCAAGAGGTATTTTTTAACATTTTTTGGACGCAATACACAGCTACCTTCATGTGACAAATCATTATGACTACACCATCATGCCTCAAATATCTTTCGACATAGCTGGTATATATAAATTAATTAGTGGTCTTTGTAATCATTCCTCCCCTGAGTATGACAACATCACCACAATATTTCTAAAAAAACACGTCCACTTACAGTGCCACCCTACTAACAAATATGTTTCAGCAATCGTTAGATACGTCCAGTCTTCCCACATCATGGAAAAACGGAAAGGTGGTTCCGGTTTACAAATCGGGGAACAAATCTAATCCAACTACCGTCCTATTTCTCTTACAAGTACTTGTTGCAAGCTTTTAGAACACGTCATTTACTCCAGCTTGGTAAAATTCCGGCAATCAAACTCATTTTTCACATTCGCACAACATAGATTTCTCAAATCATACTCATGTGAAACTCAACTTGCACTGCTAACTCATAAGCTGCATCAAATCGTAGATCACTCATCACACGCCGACTGTATTTTTTCTGGATTTTTCAAAAGCATTCGATAAGGTATCACATAAACTACTACTCCATAAACTAGGAAAACTAAACATAGATCGGAATGTTCTCAGATGGATTGGGTATTTTCTAACTAATCGTACCCAATTTGTTTCAGCTAACGGCGATAACTCCCAACTAAGTAATGTTGATTCTGGTGTACCCCAAGGATCCGTCCTTGGTCCGCTTTTATTTCTTATTTATATTAACGACCTTCATAATGCCTAACTTCTAATTTACACCTTTTCGCGGATGACTGTGTTATATGTCGGGAAATAACCAGTGAAAATGATAGTCGAATAGTTCAATCTGATCTCTCTGCTAATAATAACTGGTGTAATACCTGGCAAATGGAACTGAATACAAATAAATGTGATGATGGTTGGATGTTTATGGCGCAAGGCCAACTGGGGCAAAGAGAGCCAAGACAATAGTTATATATGAGGGGTGAAACCTTAAACACTACTAAAAGTCAGCAAAAACAAAGTAAAATTACAAAACGACAATGAGCATGGCTGGTGTATAGGGCCAGGGAGTGATCACGCGTGGTATGAAATGAGGTCTAAAAATTGAACTTCTAAATATTTAAAAACGCACTTGATACAAAACATGGGATCGTCAGAGAGTAAAAACGCTGGGTGTAGTGGGACGTGTAGTCTGTATAACTGTGGGAAGTGTTTGCGTCGTGTTGTGTGAAGTGCGTTGCATTGAATGAGTATGTGAACTACAGGGCCTCTCCACACCTGCCACACTGGGGTCTTGAAGACCCCGTGATAATATACGAGTGTGTGACATGTGTTTGCCCTATCCGTAGCCTACAAATAAATGTAAAGTCATGCATGTTTCTAGGATTAACGTAACAATCCGTTGACCCTTACAAATACTTAGGGGTCCATATTACGTCTAACCTAGCGTGGGATGCTCACGTGGAATATGTTGCCAATAATGCTAACAGAATGCTGGAGTACTTGCGTCGAAACTTCTGTAACGCACCGTCTTCATTAAAACTACTTCGGTATAAAACATTAGTGCGCTCTAAATTAGAATATGTCTCATCAGTGTGGGACCCCAGTCATGATAAACTAATATACCGTCTTGAAATGGTCGAGAATAACTCTACACGCTTCATTCTTTCCAATTATAACCGTACAGCCAGCATAACTACAATTAAGTCCAGTCTTGACCTCCCGTTACTACAGACTCATCGTGAAATTTCTCGCCTCAGCCTATTTCACAAACTGTACCCTCATAATGAGCTACGCCATAAATGAATTCCCTCTCCGTCATATCTTTCCCATCGCATTGATCACACTCACAAAGTAGGTGTCAATTCATGTCTTACCAGAACGTTCGCGCAATCATTTATACCCCGTACATCACGAGAATGGAGCCACCTTCCTGCAGAAAGTTTAGCGATTACTGATAACCATTTTTTTCACGATGCCCTTCCTAACAATGTATAATAAGGTGAATTTATCTTTATATAACAAACTGATTCCTTTGCTTGCGTTTGTATTGTATCTGACTGCTTTTGTTATTTACTTGAATTGTTTATTTACTTGAATTTATCTACCTGAATGTATCTTTATATAAAAAACTGACTGCTTTACTTGCGTTTGTGTTGTAACTGACTGCTCTTTTATTGTGTTTGCATTGTAGATTGTAACCACTACCCTCTGTAATGCCCTCCGGCCCTGAGGATAAATAAATAAATAAATAAATAAATTTTAGTTAAAGGGAAAACGTTTCTCTTTCTTGGGGACCAACATTAGTGACATAGCAGCTTCTGCATTTATGAAAAAAAACCACTACAACCTCTTCTCAATTAGGGCAGTGTGCACTAAAGGTCCGCTGCTGAAGGGGCGCCAGGACATAGAGGATTCCTTCTCTCAACAATGTTGATGGTGCGCGATAGTGCTTCTACCACACGTTTAGATACGCGAGGCCCATTCACTCTGGGCCCCCTCTCTGTTAAGGAAAATTCTCATGCTATCACCAAGGCGGACGCATTGAGAGCGAAAGACCCAGCGGCAACTAAAGCGGACATTTGAGCGAGTTGTTTGCGAACTAGGGAATCCATTGTACTAGCGAACATCCACACAGACAAAAAGGTAGGGCTTTGTCCGTGGGCCAATGTTCGCTACTACGATGAATTATCTAGTCTCAGTGGCGTTGATGAATTAAAGACAGCCACGTGACTTAGTTTCGTTCGTCCTCTCTTTTTCTAAGTTCGCGCCCACCGTCGACATACATTTCTTCCCTTCCGGCTTGACTACCTGTCCACGGTGGAAGGGAATAGCGAATGAAGAAAAGGCGTTTATTACAGCAGCCAGAGTATTTTGGTTGACCATCACGCGGGAGGCCTCCTTCGTGATCCGGTTTTGAGCTGGTCTTCCGATCATCCTACTGGAGATCTGGTGGTTTGGAATTCGGACCAAGGGTCGGTGTGTGTTGGCAGCGGCGCAACATGTGATTGACAGGGCTCGGCTCTAGGCAGAAATTATATTTGTATGTTTGGAAGGTGTGTTTGTCTGGGGCTGTTGGTGGATAACCATCTCTTCGCGAGATATCTTGAAATGTGGAGGCTGAGAGGTTCTTCGTTCCAGCCGCCAGTGGGCCAGGATGTCGGAGTATCTTCTTAGGATGGTTTTAGTTGTTGGAGGCGTGGAAGTAGTTTCGGCGACTCCGGAAGGTGGCGTCCGGTGTGTATGGGTGCGGGCTCCGGCTTGAGGTAATCGTTGCCTTCTAGGCACGAATGAGCCTAGTGGTGATGAATGTGGAGGTGATGACCATGTCGCTTTGTCAATCTTTATAAAAAGTGTTTTTTTTTTGTTGCTTTCATGATGATTATCGGGACGCAGACGTCAGGCCTCAAGTCGGTGCGAGACCTGTACGAGCGGTTGATGGAACGAGGCGGAGAGAGATCGCAGGCTCAACTGTTCAACGCTGCGACTCTGGAACTGGTGGTCCGCCGGCGCGCCGTCATTATTACCGATACCACTGGAGCGAAAGTGGGGGCCTCACCGATGTGTCAAGTTGTGGGGGGCTTCTTCTACATTGGCGCCGAGACAATTAAGGACCTCCGTTCGACCTGGTACTTTCGTCGTGACATCCCCCGTTGGATCGTTGATGAGTTCAATAAGAGGTCAGTAGAACCGCTTTAACCGTGTACGGTTTATAAATTTGTCCCGCACAACTAGCGACTCGTCGAGAGCCAGGTATTCCGGCTGCATCAGCTGAAAGCCAGAGGAAATACAGGAGACACATGCACCGCACACAGAAAGACACAAAAAAGTTACAAATTATATTGAGTAGCTCAGAATGACTTGCAGTTAAACGAGAAGTTCATATCAACAGTTAGAGATCCAGTGTACCGAAAAACAAACGAATCATCAAACAAATTAAAGTTGAGAAAAAATGGCATTGATACCTGCAATTCCTGCGTAATAATGTAAACGCAGACAGAAATAACCAAGCAGCAAAAAGATTTCATCTGGAACCCAAACAGCTGTGGACAGGCACCGTAACAGGCTTAAGATCCCCCCAAAATGCATCGACGTAGTTCTGCCTGCTAATCGAGTATTATTAAGAATTGTTACATTTGGTGCGACAGGGCAGGACGTGGCGCCGTCCTTCGAGTGATTCATTAGATGGAGAAGGCACAGAAGTCGGCTCAAGGCCATCGTAAATACGCTGCCGACTGACAGGAAGCATTGATTACTGGTGGTGATCGTATTAATGATGATGAGCGTATTAATTTCAGACGTAACGCAGCAACCAGAAGTAACGTCAAAAAGTGGTCACGCTATTGGTAATATCGTGACCGCAACACACTCCCAGTGTAGTACAGTGCGGCGAAGCATCAATGCATTTCGAACTATTGCACGTCCTGCTGCCGAGAGAGCCCAAAACAAGCAGCGACGTTCTTTTGCAAAACTCTCTCGTGACATAATGAAATATAAGAGAGCTAGCTACACGACCCTTTTATGTTGTGACCACACAAGTGTACAATTTTTCTGTGCAGGATTCTCTGGCTAGCAGCAATGCCCATACCCTTCATGCGGCACGAAGACATGTACCCCCAAGGCACCACCTGTTTCTTGGACAGCTACAAGCAGGATCGCAGCAGCGCCTTTCAGCCGCTCCGTTTCGAAGACTTGCGAGCCGTGTTTATGCTTAAGGGCTACATGCTGACCACTTCCCTGGGCTTTCTCGTCGTCGAGCTGCTTGTATTCGCCACAACGTATTGTCTTCGTCGCGCAAGCGCCTTGAAGGCGGAAATGGTTCAGAACGATTGACAGCTCAGTTCGTTGCTGCGCGCGGAACGATTCATTCGTACGTGTATTAGAAGGGCCTCGTGACACGTAGTTGGTAAACTTAGGCAGTAGAAATCTTGAATAGCGTGAAGTTGTAGCCAACAACTGAAACGGCAGTTGCATTCTGAGTGTGAATTTTGTGAAAATGTTTGAAAGAGAATACGATAGTCGTAATTTTGTTCAGGATTAGCAGTTTCTTTTTACAGAATTTGCTCCGTGGTGTTCACGTCGAACCTGTCTACTTAAGTGTAGAAGATGATTTCTCACCAGGTACCCGTACAGATTCTTAAAATATCATTTATGGCCTCTAGCGGCGCAGCTCGCGTTTTGTTATCACAACGCAACTAAATATTAGAAGAAATTCACCAAGCGTCCTTTAGTCACTGAGGCACTCTTGACATTGCTATAACTGTAGCACGCACTATACTCGAAATAAAGCATGTTTAGCATGTTGTGCAATCCTGGATATGAATTCTGCCTATACATATTCGGCGAGTTAAGCGCTGCTTACCAAAGAAGATCTGCTCCGCTGATGACCCCGCCATTGCTCCTGAAAAGAAACTGTACGGGTCTACCAGTCATTTTTGCTTCCGATATTTTGCGTCGACGTGCCGCTTTGGTTTAAGTCCGTCTAGAGTGCGATCTGATGGTACAATAAGCTCTGCACTAAAAATACATCCACCGGCTTTTCACAATATGTCCCGTCTGGCACTACTCCGCTCTCCCTGGAATTATTAACGTAACCTAATATAACATACCTTACCGAACAGAAAGCAATAATTCAATACACCATCTTCCCGTGCGGAACCCTGATGAGGATTCGAAGCATCGTGGCGGTTCCGTGTGGTTCCATTGTGTTGCCGTTATGTTGAGTGATCTGGTTTTTACTAGCGCCAGAGGGAATTCCGCAGTCCGGGTCCACACCGGTGGCAAAGGAACGCAAGTGCTATTGTGTTACGGTGAGTAGGCGGTGGTTCTCGAGGCGCCGAAACTTGTCCATCATGTTCTTGTCGATGTTGTCTCTGTGGTAGAATCGGTAGTCTCCGTCAGCTTTGGTGAGGTAAAGGTTGTTGACATTGGTGCACCGGCTGAGAGCAATGTACACGCCCTCCTCTTCGCAGCTTTGTCTTCTCGTTCTTCTTCTTCTTCGGCGGTTCCCCTACGGGAAGATGACGACGGTGGTTGAACGCGAACCTATCTCGTGATGGATTCTTTTGGTTGGCCAATTCCCTAGCTGGCATCCTGCCACAATCAGCATCAGAGGCGCTTGCGGACGGGGCTGGTTGAGCTGCAAGGCGCGTGGCGCTTCCCGCCACAGCTTTCCCACGGGAAATTCAGCATCCCCCTCTAAAGTTTTCAGTTCGTCGTTTCAGTTGACGTTCAGCTTCGCGTGCCTTCGTTGTATCAGTAGTTTCTTGACGTAGTTTGAATGCGTCAAGGACATAAGGCGCGTTCGTAGCACTTGCTCCTGTCCCGGATCTGTAGCGTAGTGGGAAGAGCACTGCGTACGTCCCGTTGCGGCCAGAGAGTCGTGGGATCGAAACCGGGCGCCGCTAACTATTTCTTTTTTTTTATAGTGTAGTATCGCGGAGCTGTGGGTGTAAGGAGGAGAGTTGCCCATGCGCAGTGAGCGTGTGGACGGCGCCGCCATCAACGACGCAGGACAAGGCGAGCCTAAGAAATGCTCCGCATTTAAAAACCGCAAAGCAAACTAAACCACGAAAATTGCAGTTGAAACCAACATGCAAAAAAATAAACGAGGAAGAAACAGAACTCGAACCACCATCCTTGGAGGGTAAGATGGAACCTCTACTTCACATCGACAGACGCTCTGGCTGGTGCTAGCTTAGCCTTAGGTGGCAACCACATTGAACGTTTTGCTCCCGTCTGGCGGCCGTCGGCGTCGTCTAGCGGCGACGTGAAATGGACGTTGGACAGTACCAAATTCAAGAAAACAAAGAGCCAATTTGACCAATCAAGAGGTTTTTAGGTTGCGAACTGATCTGGCAGATGGCGGTGGTGTAAATTGTGCTGTGGAACGTTTTTCGCGTCGCCACGCTTTATGTTCGGCCAGAGCGGTAAGTGCGGCGCCGTGGCCGCCGTATGCGTGCAAAGATAAAGCCGCAGATAAAGCATGGTGGGCGTGTGACGTGTACAGCTCCGAGTGACATGAGGGTGTGGGAGGGTTTTCGTGGCGCTCAGCTGCCGCACGGAGCCCGTTGCGCTCATCTGGAGAGTTGAGATTGTGAGTGGTTTAGCTCTGCAGGCAATTACAATTTCGCAAATCTAATGATGTTTATCGGTTTGCTTGGCGATCCTCTACAACTTCCTCCTTACAATCAAACAACTAACTAGAATAATTGAAAATGTAATTAACAAACTATATCGAATTATTTTAATAAATAGCACATCGAACCAGTTTTATTGCGTCCGCCATTCAATGACTACTTCACGCAAGACAAGCGATTTTGCCCTGCCAAATCCTATTTTTAAAAAAGTTCCTAGATTCTTCCCTGTAACAACCCTGTACAAAACATCACCGCGTTTTGTTAGGTTCGCAGTTGTTCTTTAAATATAAATATTCCACTTGGGCGGCAATGCATGCTAAAACGTTTTGGAAAGCGCCACTTCTGTAATACAAGCAGACGACAGGGATCAGCTGCTTGCGACGCCGACGTGCTTTGGAAGAAATAGTACCGGACAAGAAATGAAAAAAAAAAACAGAACCGTAGGATGCATTTACGTATCTGCAAGTCACTTGGCGTGGGACCGCTGCGAAACAATGCCGTGTATCCACAAAAGTGAATGACAGTTTGTTTTTTGCTAGCTCCCCACATAACTTCTGGTGTCAGTGGAGCACTTCGATTTACAGCCTCGGACTCAACGCGGACAGTCCGCGGGTAGTGCGAGGATTCCCCGAAGTCATAGGAATACGTGGGAAAGTCGGATGCCGGACTGCTGTTCGGTTAGTCCGCGGTGAGTCCGACACTGCAAATCGGAGAGCCCCAGTATAAGTTCGCACGCACCAGGACAGATGGAGCATCCGACGTATATGCATGCTTCTAGAGTAGGTGTAGTCATGCCAGCAAAATATAAATATAGCCCTAAAGCAAAGACATAAGGAACGTAAATGTTTACGCTACCAGGCGGCAAAACAATAAATAGATGAACAGACACGAGCCAGAATTCGGGGACTTGCGTATACAGCTATATTGAAATGACTCTCAAATATGTCAAACATATGGTCCTGTACAATTTGTCGTTAGAGTTTCTGCCACAGTAGGCACTCTGAAACGAGTTGAAGTGGAGCTTGTAGCGGAAGATATTTTTGCTGACACAGATAAGATGCGCGAGCACATGAAACAATGCGTAAGCTAGCGTGAACAATCACGTACGTGAACAATCACGTACAACTCTATCAGCTTTGAAACAATCTCCATTATTCGAAACGGCTTTTTTTTCATGAGCACTACGAATGCGAGGGGAACCATTCGTGTAAAACCATAGCTACCGTTGTGCGCTCTATCCAATGTCCAGGCGATGTCTGCCATGTCCACGCTATGACGAGTAATAGAACGGTGAACAACAAGTTAAGTGAACGTGGCTTTAGTGAAAGATTCATCACGCGCATCTACGTCCAAAAATGTTCGCATGTTAAGTACGCGTTTACCAACATATAAACGCATTTGGAACAAAAAGAAAGCAACAAGCGACATTTTTCGAACGCATCCAATGAACACTCATCGTAGTTTCAGCAGTTTCAGGTAAGGTTTTGCTGCGCGGTTGTATTTTCAAAAACCTGCCTCTACAAACCTGAATCTTCGGCTTTTAAAGCCGTGTATCCTGGGTGTCGCAATGCATACACACACATTTTGCCGCAATCCCGCACACACTCAACGGACATCAAATCACTTCCTGGCACCTACAAGGCACAGTGGAGTTTACACGGGAGGCATTCAGCTTCTACAAGCACAGTGAAGTCACGTCGCCGGTCTTCTTCCCACCAAGCTGTCCGCCAACCGCTGGGTTATTCAAGTCATACCCCGGTCAAACGTACCTGTTTAAGCGCACTTGATTGATTGATTGCAGGGTTTAACGCGCCGACGCAACGCAGGCGATGAGGCGCACCGTAGTGGAGGGCTCCGGATTAATTATGACCACCTGGGGATCTTTAAGGTGTGCCGAAATCTCGCACAAACGGATGTTCTTGCTTTTTGCCCCCATCAGAAAAGCGGCCGCCGCGGCCGGGAATCGAACCGGCGTCTTCGTGCTCAGCAGCACAACGCCTTAGCCACTGAGCAACCGCGGCGTGTTTTCAAGTGCATTTATGCCAAGTACACTCGGGCTTCCCGAATGACACTTTGGCTGCGCGCTGCAAAACGACGAAATTAAGTGTGTTTGGCCGTGATGGCAGTGACGATAGCAGGCGTGAAGATCTTGTTAAATATAGCGAAATAGATGTGAATTATTGAAAACGTGTTTTTATTACTTTAAAAAACACCATTAACACTTGAATTGCGTATCAAGCAAAAACATCAAAAGTTTTGCTAAACCAGAAGTCCGTAAAAAGCCAAGACTAGTACGTAGCATATCCAAAGCAGAGAGTGCAAAAATGGCGGAAAACGACGGTGCCAACGCCGATGATAGCGAATGGAAGCGCGTTCTAATTGCCTATATGTGCGTCCGAGTCCAGCGCTTGCGCGAAAAGCAGGCATTTGAAGTGGAAATGGAGTCCATTACAGTATCAAAGGATATGGAAGACATTATTTGTGCGAACAACTTTGCCATCGCAGCAGTGGCGGCTGAAAGTTTGCCTCGAGCAATAATTATCTTCCAGAGAAGTGCATGGTGGTTCGAAGAAACCAAGCCGTACTTTGTGACTACCGCTTCAAGCAAGCTTCCGGGTAATGCCAGTTACATTCAGGTGCTTGGTGGTGTCCTGTCGCTATTCCGTGCAGTGCCAAACCACAGTGATAAAGGACCCGATCAATCTCCGTTGAAAAGCGTGTGGCCGTGGGCCTTTATTTGCCGTCTCTGCTCTACTGCCGAGGACAGGACGATCGCCCACCTGTTCGGCATTGGCCGATCAATGGTGAATGTGCTGTTCAAGGAGTTCTGTGCTGCTGTCATCACAATTCGTGAGGACGACTGGGTGGGGATGGTTCCTACGGATGGGATGGTCGTGCACATGCGTGGATTTCACGCCGTCACGGAATTCCCCCAAGCAGTTGGCGCTCTGGATTGCTGGCACTTTCCCGTTTCACGTCCGCAAGCGTCCGCGCGCAGCTGACTAATACAACAACGAGTGCTGGTAGGTTATTCTGTTCTTTTATAGTGTGTGCGCTCAAACAGAATTTTATACGTAGCGTATAAATGGTGTAATTTGCCGCCAATGTAGTGTTATGTTCTCACACAGGAAAGGCCGCTGCCTCACAAAGCTGCCGGCCGCTGCGTCAGGCTTTATATAGGAGACGGGGAGGGGGGTGGCATCGCTGTCTGGTCCTTATGCGCCCTGGGTAGGCAGCCATACCCAGATGCATTTCTTCTTTCAGGCGTCTAGGGAACTAGGGAACTAAAATTTCTAGGAAGTTCTACAGAACTAAAACTTTCCTTCGCTTCCTACGTTACTCAGAACTGCGAAAATTGCTTTACATAATAAACAGTGCAAGTGCCTCAAGATATGTACTCGTTCTGACAAAGATGTTTGTATTTTTCTTTTCTTGGTTTGGTGCCCTTACCTTTCTTTGCGCCATTTTTGCTACTTTAATTCAGCGTTTACACCTTTACGATTTTCTTTTCGAATTTCGCTTCTGTCCCAACTTGGCTTGCACATTGCCTGGCGTATCGTTTTCGATGTTATTTTTTGTTTGCCCTCCTACAATGTCCCACATTCATCCCCATCACTGCAGTCGTTCCCATCTGGGTAGCAAGTCCTGCCGCCAGAAGGGACGACCTGACCAGTTAACATTAAGCAGACCCCCCCTCTCTCTCTCACCGCTCAGACGCACGATATATAGATGCTTCTCCCTATACCTCACCAACTAAGCCCACGCCTTTTCAGTTGCTGATTCCAAGCGCAGGCTCCTCCTTGCAGAACCTCGAGACAGCCAACACTGACGCCTCCAAGTAGAGCTATATATTGTCTACATGTTGTCAGCATCCGAGGTTCTTCCAGGGATTATTTTTCCTCTTCGTGCTCCGGAGTCAAATTATCTTAAATTACACCTCAGGCTTTTTCTAAAACACCAAAATGCATAACAAAATCTACTGCAGGATTATACAATTTTTGTTCGGGAAAAATAAAAGGACATTTCGAAGCCTTGGTAAAGCATCAGAATAAAATTTAAAAAGACGCAGACACTTCCGACTACTTATTCGTGGGAATCCAAAAGCAAGATGTTATTTTAAGCTATGCAACTTTTGATGTTTAATGATAGGTCAGTCATGATTATGTTATCCTCAGTTGCGAGAATAGCTCCGAAATTTAGGGCATGTAATCTTCGTTTCGTACCTGTTCCGGTACGTTCGGCTGGCGGTAATTTTACCTGCAGCGAACACCTGCCTCTTCGTTCACAGTGCGTGACGTTTCTGTCGCGTTGCGTCATCTTCTGAGACGTCCTTTCGCCGGCGACCACCTTTTAACAGTTTTCGCTGCGGCACACGCTTCAGAGTTGATGGCAGCGGACAGAGCACCGATAGCACAAAAGTGTCTATACTTGGGGACAACTTTCTGTGGCAATGGAGAGAGAGAGCTACGGGAGGAGTGGCGAAATGGCCGGCCGGACCGCGACGTTTCGCTGCGCAATTCGAAGTAGTTCTACAAAAATAATTTGATATCCATACCCTAAACAATTCAGAAATATATATTTATATTTTGTTGGCCTTGCATTTACAAAGCCAATAAATTTGCCAGAATATGTGGAACACTAAGCATTATTTTTTTTTATTTTCGTTTTTTTTTTTTTGCTTGCAAAAATCACCACTGGTAGCGCGAAGGTTCTCTTCAGGAAAAAAATGGCGTCTTCTTCGAGAGCAGCTCCTTTTCCTTCCGGCTCGCCTCTTGATTTGCCGCAAAGGATTTTCACGAAGCTTCACAACTGAAAGCTGTCAAAACAGACCGAGCAAGTTGTCTGCAACGCGTGCGCTCAAGTGAGAATGACGCAACCAAGATTCTCCGTCGTTCCCGCACTTCGTTCGGTTAGCCAGCTTACCGGCGTAAGCGAGAGTTCTTTCGCACGAGTCAAGGCGGAGGTTCTTACTGGTACCCCGAAGTCCCCAACGCGCAACAGGCTCCTCATGGCGACTTGAAGACCACCTACAGTTACAGGAAGAACAAGAGTGCAGTGGTACGTCAGCTTCACCTTTGGTGCTCTCCGAAGAAAAGTGCACCAGTACTTCATTCGCAACGAGGCGCCAACTGCAGAAAAGATCCTCAGCGATGTGACCAGCGACCCCGACATGGGACCGCCGAAGCTGAGTGTCAGAACGATGCGTCGGCTTCTGAATGACATTAGATTTGCCCTTTTCGGGAGCCAAAATGTGCTCTGCTCTTCTAGAAAGGAAAGACATCTTCGTGTGGCGGCGGAAATATCTGCGGACCATTCGAGAACTGCGAAAGCAGAAACGGTATACGTACAGCTACGGTTTAAATTTTGTGGGCGGATATTTAAATGTCATTTGCGGCGGTTAAAACACAAGTTTCGTATGTAAGGTTATTTCACAGTTGAAATGTAGGAAGAGGAAATAACTGTGGAAGTTGCCGTAAAGCCAAATTCAGTACCCGACCGTTTTTTCGGACTCCGAAACTTCGGACTTGCTGGATATTCCGGACTTTCCTGAGAAAACGTCATTTGTCGCATAGAAGTAATTTATATGAACAACGATATATTGGAGCAAATAAAGCCAAAAGTTTGATTTTTCGAACAAAATTTTCCGCGACAGAGCCACGGCGCGACTACAGCACGACGCCATTTCAATATAAGCCACCTGGCTAGCTTTGGATTGAATCGGGATTGGCTTGAATCCCGCCGGGGTAACAAACTTTGGTGTTGGAGGCCATAGGTTTGCATGTAGACTGCGGCGAAAGCAATCTCAAAAGCAGGAAACGGGTCATAGGCCTCCTGCGCTGCCCAGGGGGCGCTGCGCAAGCGGCTTCCGGGCAGTACTTCCGGGTAGTACAAAGCTCCGCGGGTCCCATAGGATCCCGTGTTGACAGAAGGAAAATGAGCTCGACGCTTCCGATTATTTTGCGACGTGTCACCAGTTCATCCCCGACGCGTCCGATCTATTTCATCGATCAACTTGGCATTAGGGGGGAAAGCTTTCCAGCGCTAAACACGTTTACAGCGCCGACGAAAGTGCCGGGACCGTGACGGCGTCTGCTACTCGCAGGTTCACCGATCGATGGTCGTATGAAGTGAAATTTGAAGTGAACCTTCTAGTTTAAACTAATACTCTAGGTGACAAGGACTTTTCGACAACAGCCGATCAAAAAATGAGAGTGACGCAATCGGCGATGATCGCGCTTTAAAAAGCCAGCGAGTCCGGCGGACCGCCTGCTGCGGTGCGCCACTCTTTTGCGTACCTGCGCAGTATGCGTGCCCTTTCCTTAAACAGTGCTCGTTTGCGTCACCGTTACGAATACATGGTGCAGCGTTATATCTTGCCGTTTTGTTGCGTGCCTCAGTGACAAAATTCAGCGAGCGTAAGAAGCGTGAAATCTGTTTTGCGATTCCGAAATTAGGGGGCCGTAAAACAAAGTGGTCGGGCGAACCGAGAGGCCGCTCGCTTCCCTTGTTTGCGCTCACTTTACTTAATTACTCTCTTACATCATATATTCCCAGTTCGCACTTAATAGGCTGGAATGAGGGTCAGCAACGTTTTGAAGTGTAGGGCCGAGTTGCATGCAGCCGACACGGTGGAGGGCTGGACGGCAAATCGCGTAGGATGGGGAGGGGGGCTTTGAATGCAAAGCGAAAAAATTCAGCGAATCACCGATAATATTTGGCAATATACTGGCGAAGTGTGAATATGGGGGACAATTCAACTGGAAGCGACCAATTTTCTGTTCTTGTCTCGCTGTCTAACTCCATTTGAGGACAAAACCGGCGTGTCGGCGTTCAGATTGTTAGCGACGAAGATAACCAACAGAGTCAGTGTTGATCGAATGTAAATATTCGGGGCCGCGCCGTGTACGCGGCTGTGTTATGTTATGTAATGCAAATATAGAAGTACACATTTCTGCAGGCAGTGGGCGTGCGATTTGGTGCTTGTTTTGCGACCTTTAGTAGCGCTTAATTTGTTTATTTGACGCTATTGCCTCACCTACTCGCTAGTATACATGTACCCTGCCGTTCGTAAATCGTGCGGCGTAAAACGTTACGCAAGAATCATTTAGTTTTCGAAAATACGAAACAAAATTTCCACTCGGTTCAAAGGCGGTGCCAGGCCAGCAGTGTCAGCTGAGTCGGCTGCGCAATTCTTGCGTTCGCTTGCATGCTCCCGCTGAAGCAACCTTTTGCAGTTACCTCAGGATATAGGATGAGCAGCGCTCCGTGTTTATGCTACTCGTGAACTTTCCTTTGTCGACCGCACGCAAGAAGAAATATACTTGCCATCAGTGGATATACCTTACTCCCCCGTACTGACCAATCAGTGAGCAGCAACCACTGGGTCGCTGGTGATCCCCCCTTTGTCTGTGACGGGGTGACCCACAAATCCTTAGAGACCCACTTATAACCCAGTGGTGGCCTACTTATAGGTCAGCCGTCGGGCATCGGTGACTCGCGTCATCCACCGGTGGATCACATGACTGGTCGAAGGGAAGGAAGCTGGATAGAGAAGTGAAAAATGTAGAGGATGGGGAGAGAGAAAATGCATGAGACGAAGGAGAGAGCATGTAGAGGAAGGGGGACGAGACGAGTTCAGTCTGGAGAGGGCAGATGGGAGAGGGGTAGGTAGGGAGGGAAACAAGGTAAGGAAGAGACGAAGAGGGGAGTTTTGCGGGAAGGAAGTGCGTAGAGAAAAGATGCTAGTGAAGAGATTGGAGGGTGCGCTTAGGAAGGGAAAGAGAGGAAGAAAAATTCCTTATTTGCCAATATAATGCAACGCGTCAAAGAACTTATTCGTCAGCCGGAGTAGTGAGTTTCAATTTTATTGCTGATGGTAAAATTTCTGCTCTTCCGGGTTTTCCCTCAACCGCTTGCCTTCTGGTTTTTATGCATTGCCGGTTTCCCTTTTCTGGTTTGGAGGCCCAGAAGAAGTCGCCTCTGAGTGACAGTGAGTGTGCGTTGTCGTTCTCGAGTGAGGATTGTGGTGCGTTCCTATCCTCGCCACGCCAATGGTACAAGGGAAAAGCAAAGATATTACTTCCGCACAATATACTCGAGCACAACTTTAAATGAGAGCGAAGATAAAATGCAAGTCTCTGTAGGTTGATAGATTAGTTTTTGTTTTTGACTGAAAAACACTTTGGTTATGCATGATTTTGTTAACTGCTGTTTCTGCTTTAGGATGCCAGCTTGCATCTATTCAAGTGAGTGGGCACACAGTTAAAGATGCAAACCCTTACACTGCCTCTCCCCTACCATAATGGCTCACTTCATAAAATTGGTGTCATTCAGTGCTTACATAAAAAAGAAACAGGAAACAGTTCTGCTGGGCACAGGCGGTAAATGTATACAAACAGGTCGAGAGAGTGGCGGAAACAAGTTTAGAAAAGACATCCCCCTCGCGAGGGGCACGATCAAATGCACAAGCATTCAGAGGGGGTTGCGCCGGCAAGTCGTATCTCCTTCGATCGCGGGACCCGTGTCGCCATCTTTTGGAGGCGCAGGACAACTTGTGGCGCTTTCGAAACAAACGAGAAATGAGTGAAGGATATAAGGCGCGTTCGGTGCATCGAAATCTTGTCGGTTTTTTCGTGGGGCGGTCCGGTAGTGCGCCGGGCCACCTGCGTTTCCGCCCTCGCGTCAGGGTTCTGAAACCGGGGCCGGAACTTTTATTTCTTTTATAGTGTAGTGGCCTGGCTGCGGACTACGACAAAGGCGCTCTACGGACTACGACAGGCGCCCATGCGGACTACGACAGGCCACGCCAACGCCGAGTGACATTGTTAGTTACTAAATGCTAGCATTTAAAAACTGTAACTGTCGTCAAACAGTTAACCCACCCGACCTGGCGATACTGTCCCACGCCGCGACCACCGCGACAGCTCGCTCAAAAGAAAGCCGACAAATCGGCTTCTTTTAGCGGATATTATTTCGTTTAGCCTCTGCAACTCCTTTAAGTGCTATTTCATACAGTATGCAGTCATTTAAACACGCCACAAAGCGCCACAACCAACTTTCACTCTAGCTTGTAATTGAAAACACTTGGAAGGCGGCGAGGGATCGTCTGCTTTTGTACTACCCAGAGGCGTCGGCCGCTAGGGGCGCTGCATGTCGCCAAACTCCAGCGCAGGAGGCCCCGACACTCCCGACCGCCTGCAACCGTCAACGCGAGACATCGCCAATGCTTTGGCGTTCTTGTCCAATGTTTATGAAGAAAACGTACGTGACGCCTCCAGAGATGCAAGCAGACTTTCTCACACGGAGGAGGAAGTTAAGGCAATGAACCATTCGGGACTTTTTCAGTCCGTTTTAAATGAAATAAGGTTCCTTTTTGCGACTCGCGGATCTTTCGGACTGCTATTTTATTCTGACTGTTTTTCGTTCCCTTCCAGGTCCGAAAAATCGGCCCGATATTGTATTCTATTGCTAAGAGTTACTTGTTAACACCGCTCCTAATACGTGTGGTGTTCACTTTATTTTTCCCCTGACGTTTTTCTATAGAAAGATTCATGCTTCTTGTTCGTATTTTGCATGATATTCTGGTTCAACAAGTGAAGAGACAAGTACGCATCGACTTGTTCCAATAATGTATGGGTAGCTCTCACTGACTGCATTTTGTTATTCATGTGGGTGGTGTACGTTCTGCGATCTTTTTTTAGCTTGGTATTTTGCGGCGCAACCAAAAACTAAACATAGCTGCCTGGATAGTAGAATGATGTGAGGTGCAAGTGATAAATGCCCTCTCTGTCTTACCTAAGCCCTCTCCCCAAACAAACTGACACGTATTTATTTCATTTTCGCAGTACTATATACTACCTCGACGGGAGTTGGGTAAATGTTGGGCATACCAAGGGCAAGGTGTGGGAGGACACCACTGTGTCATCCCGTGAAGACGCCTTTCGCAAGGGTCTAACTACTGGGCTTCGTGCACCAAGTGGCAAAGGTGGTCAGCTCATCATCCTTTCATGCTTAAAGTGAGAAGGGCTTTGTGTACGGGCATGTCTCATTTTCCGTGCGTCGAAGACTGCTTCCACTGACTACCACAGTGAAATGGATGGCCCACGCTTTGAGAAGTGGTTCGCAGAACAACTTCTACCCAACATTGAGCCACGGAGTGTTATTGCCATGCACAATGCTCCGCACCACAGTGTTCAGACCGAAAAGCTGCCCTGGACGACATTCAGCCTTAGTTGACTGCAAAAGGCCTCCCTTGGTCTTATTACCAGTGGAGACCCCATATCCTTAATCTAGTTAACGAAAACAAGCACAAGTTTTTTTTTTGTATACCCGATTGAAGCCCTGGCCAAGGTTGCTGGCTATGACATTGTTCGACTTCCTCCTTACCACTGTGAATTCAACCTTGTCGAAATGGCGTGCAACCAGGTCAAGAAGAGTCCAACGTTGTTGAACCACAGCGCAAACGACGAGACAACGGACGATAGCAAGAGGACACACTAAGCGCTGGTGCACACTAAGTGCTGGTGCACTCACAAAGAAGGAGATAGACTATCTTAACAGGAAACGTGCCGATAACGGTTATCTGTGTGGTTGGTTCTATGCCTTGTAATGCCGGTTCTTTCATGTGTTTTTCATGTGTTTTTCATGTTTTGCTTTCTTCAATTTCGTCTATATTTGGAGCCGTTGGAGAAAATAAAATCCAGTTGTAAGTCTGCGCTTAGTGTGTCCTCTTGCTATCGTCCCTTGTCTCGTCGTTTGCGCTGTGGTTCAACATGCATCACCAACTCGCCCAAGTTTTCACATTGCTAAGAGTCGAACAACTGTTCAACGAAGCCACCGCCCTCGTGACTCCAGAAAACTGGGTCCTGGACTGTGCTCATGCGGAACGTTTTGAGAAAGAGGCCTGGGAGCGGGATGATGCAATTGGCAGCAGACTCGACAACGCCGTATTTCCTCTAGGTTCCGACACCAGCAGCTACAGTGACTGCAGTGACAGCGAAATGAGCGGTGTAGAGGAACTGTGATAAAACAGACGAGCGCTGGATCATGTGGTTATCTGTGGAGTGTGACGAGGTGCTTTGTTTATGTTTCCGGTGCCCAGAAGCTTGGAAGTTCACTCTATTTGTTTATGTAAGGCTGCTTGTGTGCGGCAACTGACAGAACCCCTTGTTTTCCTTTTGATTCCCAGGAACTTGGGAGACAGCCGTGCTCATGCGGTGCTGGATTTGTGCATCACCAGGCAATCATTAGGAGCGCTTGCTGTCAGCATGTGAAGTAGTCTTCATATTTCCGGTTGTGGGTGGAAGCTTAATATGCACTTGTTGTACCTTTGTCACGCACAAAATGGTAGCTGAGGACAAAGCTCATAGCGAGAAGTGGGGAGTGACACAACATATATCCTGTTTCACCCGCAAAAACTGCAAAAGGAAAATTTGGTTACAGCACAAGATACTGTAACAGCTTTTTGCAAATAGCCGTTACAAGTGCATAAAATGACAAGACAGGAAGAATTATCTGGAAAGAACTGCGAAATGGTAGTGATGGCGTCTAGAAATACATGTTGAGTTGTGTATCATTTTTAATTGTTTAGGTCATCTCGAAAAAATATACAACCATCTCGTGCATGCACATTGTAAGTAAGGCTATCACTTGTACCGACTTGCTCATGTTTTGTTTGTCTTTTCGACTACAGAAGGTAGATTGCTAAAGTGAAGGAGCATGTTCAGCTCAAATAATTTCTTTTGAATGCGTGTTTACTTGGGTAAGCTCCGTGGAGTAATGCGAATGGTCAATGCCTTTATTCCATGTCTAAACGCTGTGCGTTTCCCTGCTACCAGCCTTAGATGTTGTAAACATCATCAATATCTGCCCGAGGGCCTGGGATGTGAAGTCGAACACCCGAAGGGCAAAGGCAACCTCTCATGAATTAGAATTTACAGCAAATCTTCACTGACTTGAGGATGGACAGTCACTTTGTAATGTTTGTAGTGCAACGTCTGGTACATTATGTTGTTTTCACATTTAACGTGAAGATATTACTGTACACCGTACTCAGTGACGGAAAATAACTGCTACCGCAGCCATAAATGTTTCTTTGGAAAGCATTACATGCGCGGAAGCGCTTTACGCCAGCTGGGTGGCAGCGGTGGCGCCTACGTGCACGATGCATGCGCGGCGCTCCTGGAGTCGCGTAGAGGTTCCGTTGTTCGTTCACGGTGCCTAAATAAAAAGTCAGCTGCAGGAAAATTAGGTTTACATCCGCTGCACTTAGCACAATGTAAAAAAAGTGGGGATGATACGTGAACAAACTCCCCGCCAAAATATAGAAGGGTTCCACATAGCAGAAAGAGGGAGACAAGTGTGTAGCCAAGCAAGCGTGTGTCTTCATCCAAAGAGATTGCATATCTGCGTGGGCCTTGACTGTAGCCCGTGTCTATCTAGTTATGTTATCAGCGTGGCTTTTGTAAGCTTGTTTGGGTCATCCACAGTTTTTTTTTCTTTTTTTGTGTTAAGTGTTTATATCGACTCTTCTTGATATTAAAATTTAATTGTTAGACCAGCGGCTTATCTTGTGTTCTACTTCCTTTGTCTTTGGCTAAGTTCGCACTGTTTTCATCCATGAACATCTATTTCCAACTAACGAAGCTTGCAACTCTTCTGATTACCATCCCACCTGGGTAAGCACTAGCCATGGATGATCAAACTAAGAAAGGCTTGCAATGTCAATTCCCAGTCTCTCGCAGTGCAGACACAATACTTGAATTACTACTCTCCCACTTTGAGCTGCCTTCCATACAAAAACAAGTCTAAATCTCCATAACACCCAAGCCTACTACTTAACACCTTCGCCCCATTTCCCTTACATTCGGTATGGAAACGTTATTCACCACGGTGATCACGCAAGTCCGATCGGGAACCTTTACCTGGCTGGAGCATTACCGAAGCGTTTCATCAGTATTACTAATTGAACAAACTATAAATGTGGAGGGTCCGATCTCTGAATTTCCTCGGTATTAGCGAGCCTGCTTGATTAAATTCCAAGAGGTCGACTGCTCGTACTTACTTTCCGAATTTCTAACTGTGGAGCTGTGGTAGCTGGCGGTAATATGTGACGGGTAACACGTAACCCGTAGCGCATTAAAAATACTAAGAACACGCCGAGCGCTCTTGAGCGTGCGCCTCGAGGCAACCGCCGAACGTCCCCGGCACACACGGTGTTCTAGCAAAAAAAAATAAAAAAATCGGCGAAAACCCCAAGGAGCGCTTCGTGTTGCCTAGAAACCAAAAACGTCACAGCTGGCGCAACACCTCCAGGGAACTTCGACGCGACTCCAGGAGGGCCGCGCATGCGTCGTGCACGTAGGCGCCACTGCTGAGACCCAGCTGGCGTCAAGTGCTTTTAGAATGAGGAAGACAATAATATCGATACATATTACTATGACGACTACTATCACAGTGCAAAGCGGCAACGGAACATGTAAATAAACAATTTTAAACTTGTACAAAGGCGTGGTTATGTGTCCTTCAGTGCTCACGTACAAAGAAATCCTGCATCTCTGCTACGGTTCAAGCCTTGAGCGACTTAGTGTTAGCTTCGCCAGTTTTTTTTTTCTGTTTTAACAAAACTGGGTAACCTTTGTACTTTCAATAAAATCTACGCTTATTGTATTCCTTGCCATTGTTTCAGAACAAAGTGCTGCTCGACTCCAACATTTCGGAAATCTGACCTTTGCTGAACTTAGTTGACAACCTCGGAATTAACACAGCAGTCGGTAAAGGGGTGTCAGGTAGCTCTCGTTGTGAACAGCAGCGCTGCTTATGAAGTTAAATCAATCAGCAGGGCAATCGTTAACACCTCGCACAAATTCCGTACCTGCTTATCATTCTGCAATCGTTTTTTTTAGTTTTTACTGGGCTGTCAGAGTGAAATACACTTCACAATATTCCAAATATTCGCCCTTGCAAACCGTTATAATCATCAAAAGTGGTCATTTAGGTTTCTAAATGGCTATTTACAGTGGAATTAAATCTCCTGCACTTTATGGGTACTACTTTTGTCCAAACGTATAAGCGACACTCGCGAAAGACATGCCTGGCATGGCGGCTGTGATTCGATCATAATAATACGTTGGCGAAGTCACCTCGACAGGCTTCCTTACAGGCGTGTGTTTCTACCTTCGTTTTAAATGCAGAGCATTTCAGTAACTCACGATGTCACCCGCGTTGACGTCCGTAGTCGTAGTCGGCACCCCTCCCCCTACACTATATAAAAAAATACTATCCGGCGCCTGGTTTCGATCCCTCGACCCTGCGGGCGGAACGCAATGTACATGGTGCTCTACACACTGCGCCACAAAGCCGACACAGAATGGGAGGCTACGAACGCGCCTTATATCCTTGACTCATTCAAATTACTGCTGACGAGCGCTCTCTCGTCAGCAGTTGCCACAAGTGCAACAACATTAACGTAACGCAAACTACTTAACGTCGTGCGCCCCCGGAAATGCTCTGCATTTGATCGTGCCCCTCGCGAGGGGGATGTTTCACTGCGTCGCCATGCGAACAGTTTGCCACGCTTTAGTTTCAGTTCCGTATCTCCCCGCCGCGGCCGTGGAGAGAAGCGGCCGGCCGCGACTCTCGCCACCGCGGCGCTGCGGTTGCGAGTTGCGCTAGGAAAGCGAGCGTCGTCTGCTAGCGGGGAGCGGAACGCGTTCCGCTCGGCATCTCCGGTCCTTCGCCACTTCTGGCTGCGCACTGCAAAAGAAATTTTTAAGCACGAAGCTCTCTAGCGCGAGGCGTAAACGAGTGTCCCGGTGTTTTTTTTTTAGTACGCGTTATGCTACAGCGCGAGGCGTAAACGACTTTCCCGGTGTTTAGTACCGTGACTACATGCGATGACGATGACGAACGACGGAGGACGACAGGAGACGCAAACAGCCCCAGCCCATAAGGGGCTTCGCCCTTAAAATACGCGTTAAAACAATACTTTGACCCAAAAATACAAAAACAGCTCGTGTGCCTAGACCTCGTGGCAGTCGAGCAGCAAGAAAATGTTTAAATAAAATTATCAGTGGCTTAGTTCGGCTATGCCAGGATATACATGCATCGTGAGCTAAGGTTCAGCTGGTTATTCTTAGCTTTCCTGGTTGTCTAGGATTAGTTTGATTGTCATGCTTACTGCTGCTTCAATGACACAAACACGGTATACGCATTATGTGACATGTATATTTATCAAGCGGCTCTGGCGCAGCGTCACCAATCGCCCCAGAGCTAAGCTGGTTCCACAGGCGCACGCCGGTGTTGCTGCGACGCACAAGCCATCGGTTGCACACCCGGCCACCCCTCGCATGATCATCACGTGGACCGGGCCGCCACGTGCGGAACGGAGGTCGGCAAAGACGCAGGGCGCGTGGGGTGCGTGAGAGACGTCGGGCATCGAGCAACGTTCTCCGAGCCGTGAGACGTGACTGCTCGGCACGCATGCGGAGCACGGCTCTCCAGGAGCTACGCGAAACTGCTCACCCTCGGCCAGTGTAGCTCGCGCTACAAAAGGCACGAGGGCAGTTGAACGCGGGAAGATTGAATTCACTGGATCAAACCGACACAGTGTTTGTCGTAGCAGGTGCGAGACGGGATGGTACGGGCGGTGGTGAGAAGAGAGGGCGGCAGAGACTAGATACGTACACGCAGCCATTTCTTCTTCGTAACGCTTGGCGTGCATGTGTTCCGGCCCACCTGCCGTAACCACCACGTGCACGCTTTTCGCGTCCCCATGGAGCACGAGTCTTACTTTGGATTTCGATATGGGGCCCCGTAGGGCCTTCCAAAAATTGCCTCGGCCGACGGTGTTCCACGTCGTCCAGGCGGGGTATTGGGAAAAGTTTTCAACTAGCAATAGTCGCTGCTCCGCGTGTGAGAAGAGAATTTATTATGAAACCACATATCAGCACGCAGCGACTAGTGGTAACAGCGCTGCCCGAACAACACACACAAAAAACAATCAGTTTCCAAGTACTCCGGGCAGCCTACAAAACGTCATTGCATGCGACACTGCCTCTGCGCAAAGCTGACCACCATTGAAAGCGTTCGGTGGGCCCCTCCCGCAGCCTTGCTATGTGTGCCAGTGTGCTGTCACACATAAACAACGATAAAAAAGATATTGCTCAGACTAGGCGAATTCTTTTTACGACTCCCGATTTAAAATCAAGTTTAGCAAATTTTTTTTGTTTCTTCGTTCTTGGCGCGATTACTTCAACGGGCAAACCTGACACACTTCCAGCCACAGGTCCCCGAAATCAGAGTCAAGCGCGGCCAGGGTATATCTGCTTGACTGACGTGCCGTCAAGTTCCCGTGTCACGCGGCACGCACTATTCTGACTTGGCTTGCACTACCGCCAAGGTGTAAAAAGGTCTTTCGCCTTCACAACTTTATAATGTTCTAACCGTCCCCTCTAATTTTTTGTTTCATTTGATGAAAAGCGTGCATTTCCATGCCATGCCTTGCCATGCCATCACATCCCATCGCATCACATCCCATGCCATTCAATCACATCCAACCCAATCCAATCCAATCCATTCCAAGACATCCAATCTATTCCAAAACATCCATCCATCCATCCATCCACCCATTCATCCATCCATCCATACATACATCCGTCAATCCTCCCATCCGTCAATTCGTCGGTCCGTCCGTCCGTCCGTCCGCCCGTCCCTTGTGCGTGCTAGCGAAAATTTGCAATGGAAGGCCCATTGGATGTTTCAATCTCGGAAACTTTCACTTTGCCCATTACCCCTTTGAATTTTTTTTTTTTTCCTGTTCTTTACCGTTTTCTGCGCCATTGTTTCTTTCGTCTCTTTCTGCCGCCTTTTGGTGTATGGCGCGGCCTTCTCACCCGGATAAAGGTGTAAGCTCAAAAAAATGTGACCAGAACTGCAGAGCTGTAATCACTAAAATGAATATACTTCTGCCGAAATTTCATAAACTCTCTTTTATTCCTAGCCTTCATCAATACCTCAAAACATTCCTTTTCTGGGAACGGAATAAAATATACAGTATTGGGGCATTTGAAAACCTCAAGTCTGAGGTAATTAGGATCCGTCCTCCATACAAGCTTTTTTTAATATCGAGGGGAGAAATTTATCAAGCCCGAAGCACAAACACAGCAACACATTTGCTGTTGTCTTCATAATAGGTTGTATCGCATCCACCTAATTGCGGGTTCATCTCCAAATAATTTGATGAAGGGTAAATATTCCCTTTTTTTCGCTGGGAGGGTTTTTTGTGATGAAAGTGGAGCAAAATTATACCTGATTACTTTGGGTGATAATGGGAAAGTAAGCTTCCTCATACTAAGCGCTAGCAAATACACTAGGCGTTAGAGGGCGCTGAATTAGATAGAGTCTTTAAATCGCCCGAACTCTGAACGAAATTTTAAACCTCTGACCAAGTCAAACTTGTGAAAATTATATTAGAAATTGCAACTTATCTGTAAACCGAAACAGCGTGCGCCACATTTCGTCCAGAAGGAATACCACTATCGCGAAGAGGTTCCAGTGGATAGAATGGCACTCTGTAGCGCTTCAGGAAGCACTTCGAATAATTATCGCAACCGCACTCTTTTATTTTGCATCCCAGTTAGACTGCAAAGACATATTGCAGGTGGAAACAAGCGCGGTGGCAAGCATTACGCAACACAGTATTGTCGGATGTAAGAGAGGGTGCCACCAGAAGCAAGTTTTTTGCTTTTTTCACTTGAGGTTTCCACTAATACACTTAACAGTGATAAATTTTAGTGCAATTTATATTGCCTAATGAGAAAAGTTCTTGTTGGGGAAATTTATTCTGTCGGGGAAACAAGCTGAAGACCTGAATCTTCCTCACGAAGCCATGTCTTTTTGAGACCTCACTGACCAGCTCGAGTCGCGTCCTGAAGTGACTGCAGCCTTCTCAAAACATCTAACGTTCAAGTAGTTTTCATATTTCCCTTCACTCGAACTCCGCCATTTTGAGGAAAAATTACCGCCGGAACAACTTTCTGCTTTACAATACTCGTATACTTACTAAGCCTTGTATGTCTACGTTATCTCCGGAGGACAATCACATACACCCTTAAACGAAGTAAAGCACTTAAAACCCTATACATCTTTCGAAGTTGAAAGAATATTTTTATTACACCGAGGCGGGCTGCACGACTACAACTTTGATACAAATGTCAGCCGGAGTGCTACAATCGGCGGCAGACAATATCTCAAACACGTGCGTCGCAAATGCAGCTATGACAGCGCGCACTGTGTACAGACAAGCAGGAATGTTCCTCCAGATCGCAGCGCTGATTTTGTGTGTCTCTAATAAACAACCGTCTTTGCTGTACAGACCCGCGGTGCGTGATTCGATAGTTGCAAAGATAAAGATATAGTTGCCTAGTCAGAAATTGTGGTATTTGCCTCAAATCGGTTCAAGCAACCAACCTTAGTTTCATATTGCAACAAAGCAGATAGCTGGGAGAGTGTGGGTATTCATGTTGAAGCGTTAACACGCAAACGGACGAAAGACAAAGAAAAATGGACGATACTGGCGCTGTTCATACTTTCTGGAAACTGAACCAAAACTGTCATCATCATAAAAACCTCTCATCAAACATTGTATCAATGAAGGACTGGCCTTGACATAGTGAACTCAGGTCTACGTGATTAGCTCGAAGCAGCTTGGGAAAACGTTCCACGAGTCAAATTATTGATCGCATTACGAGGTGGTCATGGGATCGCAATACTATTTAAGGGATTCTTCGTGGAGCCCCGACAACGAGCCCTTTGGGTACCACAAACATGAACATCAAGATCTCTGCTTTTCCGGTAAGCTTCCTCCTGATCATTGTAAGAAGTCGTTATACTTTCGCTTCACTTCTTGTATACCTGTCGCAGACACCCTGTTAAGGCCAGTAAGGTAGAGGCTTAGTCGAAAGATTGGTTAGCTGGACGTTCCTGTAACGCAGAACGATTTTTAAAACCGCTACCAGTTAGAGCTGGTGAGCACAAGTCTACCACGATGGTATGGCTGTTGTACGACAGGAACAATTCATTACGTCGTTAAGAAGTTATCAGATCTCGCGTGCTAACTGCTTTGTTGGAGTTCCCGTGTAAGTGTTGCTGCCAAGTGCAGTCATACCGCCAAACAAGTGTTTCGGCGCCGTCTGCCATATCTCTTTTGTCACTAAACTTAGAGCTCATAAAAAGAAGGTCATTTTTCTGCTTAACATAGTCACTGCCAAACATATCTGAAATTTTTTATTCATTGCTTACGGACGGGTTTTCAAATAACAGACAATGTTTTCAACTTACAATAGCACAAACTTGATAAACAGGTGCGAATTTGGTTCGGAATGTTAAGGACCCCTCTGCAACTCAATGTTACCTAGTAATCAGGGCTGCTGTTCATGACAAATCCTACCTGACAGTACATTTACTTCTTTAATCGCTCGGAGGTCAAAACTAGGTTTAGCAGAGGCCTGCTCCTTGTATTACGAATGGCGCGTAACCTGTAGCATTAAATGAAGGCGGGAATAACAACACGCGGACTTTCGAAACAAAAGGGGCTGACGAGTTGCCTTTAAAAAAAACCCAAAGAAAATAAGGAATACCTGCTGACCTCCCAGTACCGAAGCGAGCATGTTAACCGTGAAACCAACTGCGAGGATTGGTTTCATATTGATTATTTTGCTGATTATATCCATCTTTCCGCCAACCCTGCTGTGTGAATCGTATCGTTTTTGTTCTGTCGACCCCGCATGGTCTCGCAGGGTTATATTATCCCGCGGTGTAAGCGGGCCGTTTCGTGATTTTTCCTTTGTTGATTATATAGACAATCCTGGGTTACGTTTTTGGTGTGGAAAGAATGCGTTCCGCTCATCCCTATATAACATTCCTAATACAATTGGACCTTTATAGAAACGTCTGCGCCCCAAGGTCAATGTATGCCGATCAAACGCCACGGGCAGAGGGAATTGAGGCACGGTAGCCAACCATATATCTTCAACGATTGATTGTGGGGCTAAACGCGCCATAGTTACTGATGCGCTATGAGGCGTGCAATAGTGGAGCGCTCCGGAATAATTTGGACCACATGGGGATCTTTAAAGCGTGCCGAAATCTCGACACACGCATAGTTTTTTTGCTTTTCGCTTCCACCAGAACAGCAGCCAGCACGGCCGAGATCAAACCCGTCTCCTTAGGATCAGCAGCACAATGCCTTAGTCAGTGAGCCTCGCGGTGTGTCAACTATTGCTTGAAGCCTGCATATGCTTCACCATGCCTGTTACCGTTCGGGGAAAAAAACGCAATTTTCTGGGCTGTGGGTATACTCGGCCGAGTATACCCACAGCCAAGACCGTGTAACACCCTGAATTTCCACTAGAAATGCAGATTTCGCGGATGTGACACCTTTTTTTGTAATGGTAGCGTAAATGGGGATAATTGGTTGGACATAATTTTCAAAAGTCGAAAAGCAAGAAAAGTAGAAAAATAAAATGTTAACGCAAATGATTTCACAAAATAAAAAATATGCATCTGATACATCTCCCTCCCAAAACCAAAGAATAAACGAAAAAGGTCCATAAAACAACGTCAAAAAAAACGAATGAAAAAATGCCGAAAATGGTGAACCGTGTAACACCCTGCATTCCTACAAAAATCCAGATTTGGCGAAAGTAACGCGCTCAATGGTTATAATAACGTTAATGGAGGTAAGTGGTCGGACGGAACCTTGAAAAACCATAAAAAACGGAGAAGCAAAATTTTCACAAATATGATCTTACAAAAACGAAAATATGGATCTTATACATCTTTCCATAAACCGAAGACTAAACAAAAACGTCCGCACAAGAACTATGGAAGTACGAGTAAGAAAATAGCGTAAACGAATCAACTCTGCTGTACGCCTTGCATCTTCAAAAAAGCATAATTAGCGAAGTAAAGACATTTCATCGCCGTAATGGTATATATTTACATCATTGGGAAAAAGAAGCAACAAAAAAGTTAAAAATAAAATAATCCAACGTATTTCGCTACTCATAGCCATATTTGGCTGTAAATAATTCACACTCCACACAAGCGGCATAAGCATGGTATGCATTAGTAAAGAATTCTCCCAATTTTTTGCAGATATTATTGCGTTTGAGTGCGACGACGTTACTCATGGGCTATGAGGCGCGTCGTAAGGGAGGGTTGAGGATTGATTTTATACTCCGGCTACACTAGGGTCCGAATGTCATTTAAAATAAATGTCATTTGAATCAAACGGTGTGCTTCAAATGTCATTCAGAATCCGCCGTGCTCCACTACAACTTCGATGGCCTTTGAAAGCCTTAACAATCGCTCGCCGTGCTGCATGGCGTCGCTCCTGACGAGTTCTGTATTACACAATAATGCAACAATCGAATTTGGCAGCAGTCTTTGGCATGAATATTATATCAAATTATCTATAACGTAAGCTCTGACACGGTTTTTGCTTAATTCTGAATCGCTACCGAGGTTTTTTTGGGCTGTCTGACTACACTGGTTTGTCGCTTCCTCGAACCGGTGCTGAGAGTACGGCGTTATTACATCCTAATATCACGATTTAAGTGAACGAGAAGTACACAAAGTCGCACAATTAAGAATATTTTGCTTATTTTTAGTACGGCCGCAATGTATTTATTTATACTGACTTGGAACGCTGTGCGCGAGAGTTCCTGAAATAGCATTCGCGAGCCGAAATGTCTCTCTGGGTGCTCATTTGGCTCGAATGTCATTTTAGCCGAATGGCATTTCAAAACCCAGTAAAGCAGCATAACTCCGCCTTTGAGTCAAATGAGATTTGGTTCAAATGACATTCGCACGCTAGTGTATCAGGGGTATTGACAACCTGTGAATTTTGAACGGGCGCTGAAATCTTAGAGGCATGGAAGTTTTTGCTTGTCACCTCCACCTGAAACCGGTCACCGTTCTAAGCCAGTGGTCTACTACCAAGGACTCGGGAGAAAAAAATAGCAGGGTACCAGGTCTGCCTTGGTAGTGACCGAAGCTACATAGTTCTTGCGAGATTCGTTTGCTCTAGCCGTGCTTTTAGAAACACCGTGTGTTCCAAAGCATCGGCTGAGTGTGCTTCAAAACTCTTTTAGAAACAGGAGTGCATATTGAAATAGTAGCGCAGTACAGAAGAACGCGTTCCGATCATCGGAAGAGAAGCCTCGCGGCATTAAATAGGAAGGTAGCAGGAAGGGCGAAGGTTCTGCTAAGGAAACAGCTTTGCACGTGCGTGCGTGCGTGCACGGGCACTTCCGAGAAAAAAAAGAGAAGTACAGAACAACAAAGCGTCACATATATCGTTCAGTGCAGAGCGCGAAAACAAGAATAAAAATTCATTTTCAGCAAAATACATATTGTTATAAATGGGTTAATGCTGGAGGGGAGAGACACCACAGACAAATTGCTCAACTTGGACGTGGATACTGCTGTTGCACGCACACGCATGCAGCACTCCCGAGATCCAGTGCACTAAAATGGGTAGTGAAGAAATGTATAATAGATTCATATTTTGGGGGTTTAACGCGCGGAAGCTACGCCAAAGCAGTGAGGCGCGCCGTAGTAGAGGACTCTGAGTTAATTTGGAGCACCTGGGGATCTTTAACGTACGGGCGTTTTCACTCTCCACCCAAATCTGACAAGCAGCCACCGCCGCTGAGGTCGAACCGGCGGCCCTGGGATCAGCAGCACAACACGTTTGCCCCTGAGCCACCCCGGCGGGTGTATAAAATAGTCACCACAATAAGTAAAACTATCGGAGTGACTTTCTGCAACTATAGGAACAACAGCGGGCTCTCAGCGCCACAAATGCTGCAGTTATGTAATATCAGCAGTTATGTAATATTCCCGCATGAAACCATACCGCACTCAATAAATTAACAGAATTTCATCAAATCCTCCCTTTTCGGTATCAAGCTTATTGTTTCGTTGTCGGAGGCATTTAGGGATGTTGGTGCTGGGTGTATTAACATCAGCATTATTTGTAAGCGCAAATAGACAGAAGCACGAAAGGACGCAAAGACCGCACGGGCTGCCGTCCCATCTGTGGCTCTTAAATGTGGCTTGGCGCGCGTGTTCGTGCGCGCGTAAGTGCAAGCAGTCTCCGTGATCAGCAACGGCTGGGCGACGTTGAAAGCGTTAGTCTTCGCTTCGGGCCAAGGCGATATCACTGCTAAAGAACACATCACGGATCTGCAACGAACTGTCCGTTGTGCTTGGGCCATTATGCTCGTACGGCGCAGGTATTATCATTTTGTCACCATTTTGCCATCTGCAGTATCCGCCGTGGACAATCGTGTACGAAGAAAATGGCGTCAGGAAGCTGGGCGGCCTCATCGGAAATGCCTTATCTAATATCACGGCGTCTTTGAATTTAACGTAAGTAAGAATTAAGCATGCCGTTTCTTAGATCAGGTAAGCTGACAAATGATGTAGACGTCGAGTATGGTTAAGACGTTACTTTTTTCGCATAAGGTCCTATGCTGGACCGTGACTCGGGCTTTTAAAAGCCAAGGGAGACACTAAAAAAGCCAGTTTTCTAGGAAGACTGCTTTACTCTATGGCGAACTGAATTCTTAGTGACGCCATGGTAACGCGCAGAGGGAGGCAAAGTCCCGAAGAATTTAAAGCAAATTGGGCATAATTGGCGCATATGAATTGGCATAGTACGAAGGGGAGGTTGATTCGCGCAGAATAGGGCATAGTACAAGTAGAGTAGAGTACTGTAATAAGTAGAAATTGAAGCATTACACTTAGATTGAATTTGATTTAGAACCAACACAACAAGTACCGTATTTTGTCGGAGATTCACTAAGTCATTACCGTATAGTTTGGCATCCACGATGGAGCGCAACTCGGCGGACACTTGTAGATCTTGGCACCGTGGGAAATAAATGTACCTCAGGAAAGTAAGATTCACGTGAGGGTGGTAAAATAATCTTTGCCAAGGAAGTGCAAACCATACATGCTTATTTGTGCAGGATCCTTCTTAGTTAGGCGAATCATAATGGTTTTCTGATGTTTGGGTTCACTCTTCAACGGTTCACGAGTGTGGCTGCCGTCGCCACTCTCTTAGCTCGTTGTTTTGAACACTCCTGTTTCTTTTTTGTATTCTCTTTTCAAGTCAAGAAGTTATTTACCCGTACGATGGCCACTTTGCGGATTTTACAGCCAACGGAACGTTCGTCGGATCACTGATGATGATCGACAAGGGGGTAAGTTCCAAGCAATGTACCAGTTTTCCCAAGAACCTAGTAAACCAACGGCAGATTCAACCAATATCATGCACGAACGTTTTCTTCAGTGCTGTGCGAAAATCTAATAACTACTAAAACGCTTTGGCGTGGGCCAATACACAGGCGTTTTGTACTCGCCGCGGCGGAGTTTTCTCATTGTAGCCAAAAAAAAAAAGATTAGAGCAGCTCCACTCAACGTAAAGGCTGTCAAGTGCGCAGTAGTAATTCGCCAAAGGTGCTGTGGCGCCCTCTCTCGACATGTTTCAGTATCAACCTGGCGTTAATACCGAAAGCTGTTAAGATACGGTGATGTCGCCCCAGAAAAAGGACTGCAGCCCACAAAACAGGCAAGTCGGTTGATCACAACCGACGTCAAGCTAAAAAGGGAAGCCTTCTAATCATCATCATCATCAGGTTCTATCAAAGAAATTGGATTGCGTTTTCATTAATTAGACGTAATTTATGCGCTAGTTCGTAATTTTTTGTCATTTTATGTTATTGTGTACTTATCTACGACCTTGAAACGGCAGGACCCGTTGCAACGCTAGTCTCAACCCTTATTGTGTTCATCCCTATCTACCTACTCCTGAGTCAGGTTCACAGTTCCTCGGAAGTTCTGGGCGTTTGAAAAGACAACCGCGATAAAGATTACCTTATATTCTGTTTTGAGCCAAAAGATCCACAAATTATTTCTCTAGAACTTTCTTGGTGCACCTGCAGCCAACCGTGCCTAGTGAAATCCTCTATAAAATATCACCGTTCTTGGAATTTAACATAACGTAACAGGCACTGTCCACTGTTCAGGCCGAAGAGACCCTATAAGTTCCCCTCTGCGGATGGCGATATTTTCAAGGCTCACTCTGCCAGTTCACTTCAGGCACTTGCGCGGTGCTGTCTTCTGCTTACTCTCCCGAATAGGGCAGCATGGTGTGTTTCGTTTTTTTCTGCGTTTGCCTGCATTTACTTTTCTACAGAGGTAGTCAGAATAGTTTTGCTGCTCGCTTCGTACGATGGGCTATTTGCAGATTATGGCGCCTACGTTGGGCACTTTTTTAATGTCCCCTTCGCAACTTGCCCATGTTAAGGACTAATGCGTTATCTTTACACGTCGATCTATATTTAGGGAATGTTTTCTGTTGTCTGCGCCACAAAATAGGAATTGTGTGGAATCATCCAAATTTTGTTTTTTGCATGCGTTTTACAACTTAGAGTTTTTCTTCGTGTTCGTCTTCTTTGCTTTCGCACACCGGCCTGTAGGCTTTCCGAGGCCGCGTTAACTAATTCCGCTGAGTATTATTATTAGCGTGTCATTAGCGTGCCTTCGTCAGCGGTCAGGCACTTTACGTTGCGTAAGACTGTGCGTATACCACTTTTGGGGGTGTTTTTTGTCGACTGCCGAGTAGGTCACTCTCTGGGGCTTGTGGATGGTGATCGCACTGGCCGGCAACAGCGGGAACTGAGTACGTTTACAAGTCACTCTGGTGTTCTTGTCTAAGCACGTCTTCTAAGCGACTAAGCCACGCCCACACGTGGAGATGGGTTGACCGACGCTGGTTTTGATACAGCGGCTGGGGAAGGGAAGTGCACTTTTTGGCGCGAATCCCAAGTAACGGATGGCAAAATCTCTAGTTTCGATATTTATAGAGCCACGTGTGTAAATTCAAGTGACGTCGCATGGGCAATTGTTGAGGGTGTCGTTTACAGCTTTGATTTCCAACCACCTTCACAGCGTCGATTGGAGCCAATATTTTTTCGTCCCGCGTAACCTGACAGGAGCGGAATGAGCGCGCCAGAGTAGCAGCACAATCTCGATGTGGGCTGCTATAGCTCGTCATAGCTCTACAGAACAAAGTTATTGTCGTAGACTCAGTACAGCACGTGGAAAAAACCTGACAATGCTGACGAAAACTCCACTAGAGATCATGATCAAAGCCGATCGAGGATGTGTTGAATAAGTAGGTCGTGATGGTAAGCGTAACCTTCCTCCCAGGCGGAGAGATTTGCTGCTCTCAGCTCTTAGTCTCTGCTGTCATTGGCGCTGCGCTCTCTATTACCGGAAGTGGCCAGGCCTTACCTACGTGATGAGCGATTGGCCAGACCATGCTTTTTGAAATCTCATCCCGCTGCCAGATTTATAGAGAGAAAAACATTTTCGAATTGTTGGCCCGTGAGAGCGACGCCATACTGCGGGACACATGCCATCACATAACGCGGGCTCCGTGGTAAGCATCACAAAATAAGTTAGGTCGTATGAACTCAACTTACCGAACATGAACGGGCTGGCCTTGCGACACCGCAAAGTTCTGCAAGAAGGCATTCCAAGGCGGCCGTGGGGACGCCGCAACGCGTATGGCCATAGAAGGGTTAGGAAGTGGTTCAAGCCTTTTTACGGCGTACGTGGGAACACAACCGGATGTGACGGTAATCACGAAAGTGGCGTCATGAGCACTAACGTAACTGAAAGCTGTGACGTCGGTTGTGACGACCCCGTCATTCGTCACGTCAAACAGGCCGGTGAAGGACCAGTGGGTGCTGAAATAGTGGATCCTGTATTGAAGGCGGTAGCAAAGCAGCAGAAGAAGCCTTAACATTCCATAAAAATTCATTAAAAAGAAATTGGAGAGTCCTCACTGAGTTGATAATGCGCTTGCCAGTTTTTTTATATTGTTTTAGCCGTGTCAAGTTCATATAAACACCCACAACTTGGATTTTGCTTGTATTTATTCATCTAAAAGATACACGCTCAGCAGGTTCCAGTTCAACCGCCGTTTAAGACTCATTAAGATTCATATCAAGTCAAATACATTTAAAATCATCTGTCTGCTTAAATTTGATTCTACGTTTGTAAGCTAATAAGGCTTACTAGAATCGAATTAGCCGGCACTTTTCAGCATTTTTACTGGCTGAGATATCAATCTGTGTCTTCCTTATGGTGTATTTTGTCCTTCAAGTTAGTCGACGTTGGCGCTGGGCCGTATAGCCTGGAATACTCCATATGGAAACATTTCCCTTCAACAACTCCTCTTTTCACCGACGACATGAAAATCGTGAGCGGTATGCAGGATCCGTTCGTTTCCGATTCTGCCGCATTCATCAACATGTTTGACAAAGTGGTGAGTGAAATGTTTTTCGTCAACGTTGTATGTTACGGATACCATGATGTTAAAGAACTGGTTTCCCAGGCGGCCGCGCTCTCGACTTTTCAGCGTCCGCTCGGAGCAGGTCCCCGTGGGTAGAATCGGAGTGGCGCCGGCGAACTGGAAGCGTATGGGGAGAAGGGATTAGCGCCATATAGGTAGTTGAGTTTTGCTGCGCCTAATCAGGTTGCTGCATGCTCGCAGCTCATACCGAGCGCTACAGAGCTGCGGGCTTAAAACACCTCAACGTTGCATAGTAAATAACACTAACGCCGTGCAGTACCCATCACCAGTGCAGGTGCGGCATCCAATTCGGTGTCGCCTTAGATAGAGGATATTTGGTCAATTGTGTAAAGACGTTTATTCGAGCAATCCAAGTTGTCTGTTTGACTGCCAGGTGGGAGGCATCCGTAGTCCAGATAGCCCTGGATTTGGGTTGTCTGTATCGAAAGGTCCACCACGTTGTTGGTGATCCGGCTTTGGAGTGGGTCCGCCCTTCCTCGCAGAGCGTAATTGAATGGTTGCGATTTGGGGCAAGAGCTAGCACTTAGAAGCCATATCATGGCGACGAATGCAAAGGACACCTGTCCAAATCTACCTACGTACAGCTTATATAATTCATCCACGACAATATCAAGACGCTCTCCAGAATTGCGGTTGTAAAGCGACATTATACCATTTGTGGATACATGGCCAGAAGGTACAACACCAGAGGAGAAACAGGAGCAAAGGGAGAGAGCTCTTGCCAACTTATACCTGGAGCTTCAGAGAAAACTGATTAACCAGGCCCAAGAGGTGGCAAGATGCAATGGAGTGTTGAATTGAGGACCTCAACCATCGCTGTGCAGTGAATATCTCTTTCTGTGTTTTTCTCGATAAAGTTGTCTGGTGATGATTATGGTATTTTGGCACACGCGAAGCATGTCTTAAGAAAAAAATGTTCCCATTTTTGAGGTTTGAAGCAATTGCTGCAGAACGCTTCGACCCAAACGAAACTCCGGCTAAGACCCTCGCCACTGGAGGTTTACCCCTTCTACGAGAAGGTTACGTACACACCAACACGCCATTATCGAAACAAACTGTTCTACTAATTGAGGAATAAAAAAGTGACATTGCTGCTTTCCCGCCAAAATATGCCTTTAATGGGGCTGCCAATGCTTGTTGATCCCCACAAACTGACTTCCTTGTTCTTACAACTAATCTTTCGGGCAACAGTTTCCCCGTGCCTTTCTTCCTTCCCCATTTCCAAGACAGAAGTTTTGAAAAGCTCTGGCTATAAAAGCGCGAAATTTAGCTGAATGCACTGTTCAGATCTTGCGATATGCCTTGAAGCTCTTTTAGCCATGCTCTTGAACCTTTATAATAAATATGCTCTTTGTTGGGCCTCAAATTCAATTTTGGAAACCATTGCAGCGAGGTGTACCCTTATTTATACTTCAATCGTCTTCTAATTTTACAAAGTTTTTCTTTCACAGAGTTTCTCATATTTGTAAAGAAACCGACGCCGATTTGTAAACCTTCACGAACTAATTGTGTATCTTTTTGTGCCTTAAATTTATTTCTTTTAATCTTGTTCTTGTGGATCGAAGAACACAACAAGCTCAACAATTGCGCGAAATAGAAGTTTAGTTGAGTTATTTAGAATAAATTTTCACAACCGAATTTCAATCGCGCATGCAAATATCCTTTTTATTTCAGACATGGATCCTTTTCATTACGTCATTGGTCTGTTTGATAACGCTCTCAACCATTGCATACCGTCTTGTCGGACGGAAACGAAAGACCGATCTGCTTATGGATGTCTCAAAGTACCTGTATGCCTACATTGAAGTGCTGTTCTTCGAAGGTGAGCTGCTGAATGAAATTGAAAAAAAAAGAACACATTTTTGTGGTACGACTCTCTGCTACTTACTATGAGATCCACGTACTCGGTTCCGTGTACAAAGGAATGGCGGCGTATTTGCAACCTGCGTTGAATCCTTCCACAGATCAGTTATCTGATTGCCTTACATTATGGCGTACACGCAGGGCGGGATTAAGGAGGGGGGGCTACGGGGGCTGCAGCCCTGGGACCCATATGAAAAAAAAAATGTCTTAAGTGTTCTCGTTGCCAGCGTCGAAAGTTCCAAGTAGGAGCTTCAAACTCACCTTCACACCGAAGCTCACTCGTCACAGGTGGGGAGGAGTGTGGGGCCCCGCACTTTGTGGTTGACAACCTTCGAATCCGCGCCGATTCAATGTGTAGTTATTCCTACTCTTCCTCCTTGTTTTCCCGACGTTTCCTGGAAGACATCTTGGACCAAAAGTAGCGGGTAAACAGCTTGACAGGGATTAAGAAGACACATAAAAAGCTCGGCTCCGCTCTTTTTCGGCAGAGGTCGTTTGGTTAGTCTGTTCGGTACACGGACATTTAAGTACGCGGACGTTTCGATGCGCGCGTTTCGGTATAAAAAAGGGTCAGGCATGCGAATAATGAAATAATTTCCGAAGAACATTCTAAACTGTTTAAACCTGAGGGACGTTGAATGTAATTATTGACAACTTAAGCACTGCCCTACGGTCTCCCATATCTGCGTACACAGTTTCTGCCAGAAATTTCATTGTATAGCGCTTGACAAGGAAGTTCATTGCGATGTCGACCCGTTACATAAAGTTAGTGGATTAGTTGAATCGCATACGGGTGATTCATATCGACTCGATATTTCTCGCTGAAGTGGTTCAGTTTGTTTGCACTACCGAAGTGTTGCACTTTCCAAGACAAAATCGCGAGTGATCTTCTCAAAATGATAATGTGAAAGATATTGTTTCCATTGCTGTTAGTTTATACTTAACTCTTGTAACAACCTAGCAGACTGAACGCTGAGCGAGCGAGTGAGTGAGTGAGTGAGTGAGTGAGTGAGTGAGTGAGTGAGTGAGTGAGTGAGTGAGTGAGTGAGTGAGTGAGTGAGTGAGTGAGTGAGTGAGTGAGTGAGTGAGTGAGTGAGTGAGTGAGTGAGTGAGTGAGTGAGTGAGTGAGTGAGTGAGTGAGTGAGTGAGTGAGTGAGCAAACGGGTAGACCTACCCTTGCGAGATGGGCTGGCAATTGCTTGACCCGAGTAACACCTTTTAAAACTATTCGTGGCAAATCACCAAGAGTCAGAAAGGTTTGTGCCCTTCAAAATGTTGAGGAGAGAATGGGGGCCGAATGTCTCGCCTAGTGATCGTGCCCTTTTGGGAATAGGATATCGCGCCGAAATAAAAATGCGGGAAGGCTCTTCTTCAAATTTCTTTAAATAAAGCTGGGTGCTCCATAACTCGCACTGGGGCACACCTTTTGAAAGCTGTTCTTAATTAAAGCTGCTTGGGCTCCACTATCGTCAAGAAGTTTAAATCTTTATCCATCACGCCGATCGAAAGAGACCTAGTCTGACATGACTCATTTCCTTTATTGTATAGAGTGTAACTATTTATTGAAAAGTGAAACCACTGTAAATGATTCTGGGTACATTTTATTGGAACTGTAGGACGGGACACAAGAAAATGCGCGGGGCGAACGCGAGACTTCAAATGAATTTTTTAAAGGGAATGCTTTCTTAGTGGGACCAAGGGCGTTCTGTCAAAAAAAAATAATAACGCATTTCCCCATAGACCGGTTGGTCGAAGGAAAACCTTCGATAAGGTCTCTGGACACATTGCGAGTGCGTGAAACCGGGCTTGCATTTTGTCGAAACGCTTACCCGAAAATCTCGAAATAGGGGCGCTTCTAGATAAGACAGTATACACGCATCGATCATGAAGGAGGAGTACGATAGTATACCCTTATCGCATAAACCATGCATCGGTATACATTCAGATCGTTCGTAGAAGCGTTCACTTAGTGCGCGAAATTTCGTCGCATGTCTTCGTTCTTCGTTGGTGATTTGGGTCTTTGAAGATTCAACGATCGATTGGACGCACTTTCAGTAAAAGTTGGAGGCCATTTTAGCCTTCGCGTTTCTCTCAACTTTCTTTAAGATACGGCAAGGGTTTTTACTAGGGACGCATACGTTGTCACGTCGGCGCGGGCGTGAAAAAGAGGAGAAAAAAACCCCGAAACATAGCAGACAAAAGGAGAAGCCTCATTCAATTTACACGTCTGCGTGTTAATCTGCGATTCAGGGACCACACTTCTGTTTTCGAAATGCCACGGAAGGGGTGCTGACATACCCGTCGCCTTCTTCGCCAAAGCGAAACGCCTCGAAGTTTCTCGTTGGCGTTCGCTGCTTGATCGGCACAAAACCTGTGTATTTTTGTATGCTGGAGTGCGCTTGCATCTGCGGCAATGGTCAGCGTATGGTTATTTAAATGTTCAAAGGTTCTGCAGGGCAACTGGCGAGGTTGTTCTGCTTCAACCCGCGCCTCTGTGGTGTAGCCTCGGCAGGCTGTCTGAGCAACAAGCGTTGCGGATGCTACATGTTCGCGCGACTCCATTCGTAGCGTAATCTCGAGGCGCTACTTCATGTGAACGCAGAGGCCGCCGGGCCAGCCAGATCCTAGCGGCTCCCTTCGAGCTGGGGAGTCAGCAGGCCTAGGCGGTGTGAAGAGCTCAGGCATGGTCACCAGACGAAGCAACAACAACGCCTATTTCCTTTCGGGACGACGAAAACTGCGTCGGCTTAAAAACGCATCCTGCGTGCTGCCCCTTCGATGCAGTCTTGGAAACTGACCTCCGCCGCGACTCGGGGACGGTACGCTGTTTATCCACGTGAGAGCTTTTCGCTTTAGAATGAGCCGGCGGAGGGCCCGGAACAAAGGGCGGCCCGCATATCTAGTGGCCCGCAGACCCCCCAAGGAGCGCGGGAAAAACAGTGGACGCGGCAGACGTGTTGTGGGCTCGAAAGCGAGAGTTCGACCCAGACTCACTTAGTCGTAGATCCCGAATCTAGACGAGAAGCTTCAGCGTGTTTCCACTGCCTGTGACGACCGAACGACGACCCGACCAATCGACGACGAACTACGGACTGCAGTAACTTGCGCGGAACCGACGGCAGCGCGTGGGGGAGCAGAGACATCCTATCCCTATTAAACTGTTGTATGATGTCATCTCTCGTACTCACCTGTCGCTCTCCATCCGAAAGGGACCCGTAATGAGTAACGGCTTGCCGACTAGCAAGACCATCACAGCGGCGCAACAGGAGTTCATCGCCGCTGAAAGATCGACGGCCATGCGCAAAGCCCATGCACGAAGAGGACCGCTCCCCGGCCCAAAAAGCGACATTTTCTGCTTATCGTCTTTGTGCTAATCGTGCATTGCGATAGTGAGGTTTTGTTGCGCGGCACGCCTAGAGCACCCCCCCCCCCCTAACACCCTTTACACAGCGGCGCGTGTTCTAATCGCCACCTGCTGTATCGTCTGCGCGGGTAACGTACAGGGTTTTGGTCCGTAAGCCGTGGCGGCTAACTGCTTGGTAGGTGTCTGTGAGTGACAGCTGCATGCGCGGACTTTGAGCGCTCTCATATATATATATGCAGGTGGCGAACTGGAGGGGCATTGTCGAGACAACGAAATACTGAGGTTTTACCATAAAGTTCTTGTCTGAGCATTCGAGCTAGACAGCTTCCCGTGAGGTTTGGGGTCGCGACCGTTGATGCTAGGCTTGGAATTTATAAGTCCTTTAAGCGAGAGGCAGTTGGAGGATGGCACCGGAAGTTAGGGATGCAGCTGTGTTACAAGCGATTTGATGGATCTTGCGGCGGGAAAAGAGTTCCGGCCGTTGTCGCTCGCGCACACTCGAAGCATACGAAAGAGGAGAATTGGAGTTTTGGGCGCTCAGGGGGTCTTCACGCACTTGGAGATGGAGTCTAACTGCAGTTATGGAGTTTTTCTTTTATTACTCATGTACTAAGTTTTGTTAACATGCATAGTTGTATATAAATTCTTTACTTCCGTTCATCATATCAACAACATCTCGAGTTCGCCACTCCGGCCACGATCTCCTTAAGTTTCAACACCATATTCGTACTGAGCCCCCGGCCAAATCAGCCAGAGCCAGGCTATTTCATTTATTCGTCCTTAAGGGCCAGGAGGCATTACATAAGGGGGGGCGTGCATCAAGGTTGTAACATCTTCGCAAGAATGTAACAAGGAATAACAGAAAAAAGGAAATAAAAAGACAAAAATCAGCACTCAAGTGATGGCGTACATCGGGGTTTCAACAACTTCGTAAAAAAGTAAAAATGATCACAAGTTAACAAGGGACAACAAAAGAGGAAATAAAAAGGAAGGAAATTAACACTCAAGTGACCAGGCGTACGTCGAGGTTGTAACATATAAAAAGCGACAATGGTCACACATAATAACTAGAAACAACACTAGAAGGAAATAAAAGCAGGAATGAACACTCAAGTGACTACAGCAAGACTAAGAATAAATTTTACAGGAGTGTAATAACAGACAAGGAAAGACGAGTAAAAAAGAGATACGAAGAAGGCAGGTGGGGTGTTTAGGTAGCATCGTTTGGGTTGCTGATATACGTTAGTTTTTCGCGAAATTTTGTGCGATCGCTGCACGAAGCAATGTTATCCGGCAGCGCGTTCCAAAGCGTGACGGTGTGGGGAAAGAATGAGCTGCTCATCGCCGTCGTGCGGCCCTTTATCGCCGCCAAGGGGCGAGTGTGAGATATACGGGACGATGTCCGAAACGGGCGTTTCAGGAGGGCGTGTCCTGACCGAGTAAAGTAAAAGGTGTGCAGGAGGCAGAGGCGAGAAATTATGCGCCGCGAAGCAAGCGGTTGAAGAGAGAGAGTTTGTTTTAAGGCGGTTATGCTGGTTCGTCTTGAATATTCTGAAGCAATGAAACGAGCAGCGCGGTTTTGCACGGCTTGTAAGTCATCGCTGAGATAAGCTTGGAATGGGTGCCAAATGGATGATGCGTACTCAAGTTTTGGTCGAACGTATGTTAAATATGCAAGTTTTTTTTATTTCAGAAGATGCTGATTTTAAGTTGCGTCGCAAGTACCCAAGTGTGCGTGAAGCTTCTCAGCGGATTGTTTGAATATGTGTCACCCATGATAGAGATGGCGTCATATGAAGTCCTAGATACTTGTAAGCACTGGTGTGGTCAATAGGAACGGAGTGAATGCAATAAATGTTATTCATGGTGGTGTGTTTGCGCGTGAAAGACATTACTTTGCATTTTGTGAGGTTTAAAGACATATGCCATTTTTCGCACCAGGCAGCGATGGTGTCTAGATCATGTTGTAGGGCGATAGTGTCATTAGGTGAAAGAAGGGGGTTATACAGGACGCAATCATCCGCGAAAAGGCGCAATTTTGATGTTATGTTGGTAGGGAGGTCGTTGACGTAAACCAAAAACAAGAGTGGAGATAAGCCTGCTCCCTGGGGAACACCTGAGGTTACATTGGTTAGAGCTGACTGGAAATTGTTGGCGCAGGTAAACTGGACGCGTCCAGTTAAAAAACTGTTCAAGCCATTTTATAATGTTTGGACTGATACCAAGGGGAGTTAGTTTTGCAAGCAGATGTTTGTGAGAAACGCGGTCGAAGGCCTTCGAAAAATCCAAGAATATTGCGTCAATTTGAAGATTGTCGTCCATGTGTTGCAGCAGGTCATGTGTGAATTCGGCTAATTGAGTTTCGCAAGACCGAGATTTACGAAAGCCGTGTTGGAAGGGGTAAAAAAAATTGATTGATTCTAAGTAAAACATTAGGCTAGATGCTATGATGTGCTCGAGGAGCTTACATGCGACACTGGTAAGAGAAATCGGGCGGTAATTGGAAGGTGCATCGCGCCTGCCTCCTTTAAAAATGGGGACTATTTTCGCTTTTTTCCAATCGTCAGGCAAGGTTCCTGTGCTTAAGGACTGTTTGAATATAAGGTACAGAAATTTACTAGAGATATGTATAGTACCTTTAAGTAATTTTGCATTGATGTCATCGCAGCCTGCTGATGATGATATTTTAAGTGAGCGGATTAAGTTGGTTATGCCATCCAGGGTTATTTGTATTTCAGGCATTGGGTTCCTGATCGACGCCGCAATTAAAAAAATAGCTTTACTGGTTACAACTTGCGACAATACATACGTCCTGTTGATTTTTACGCGTATAAACTAAAGCCTTAAAGGGTTAATAAAGAGTGATTCGTAAGAAAATACTCTCCTAAAATATAGCATGTGCTGGCCGACGCGGAACTTCAATTAATTGTGAATTTGTGAGGGACCGGCAATCAAACGATACTAACATTAGTATACGCCTGATAAAATTCGTTATATAATACTAGACGACAAGCCAAGAAATTACTTTCCGGAAACAGTGAAATTATGTATAATTTATCACTGATCAGAGACCTTAACATGGGCTTCGAAAATTTGAGCATAATAAAGCGGAATCACCATCACCATGATCATAATTCGGGCCCCAAGAATGCACTAGCCCTGGGCCTCAAAGTTTCCTAATCCAACACTTCGTACATGGTATGAAATAACCTTTTATGAAGTCTCTGCAAAAAAAAAAAAATTCACAGCATATCCACGGGGTGAATGATGATGAGTGGGCGAAGCTCCTGAGGGGAAATCATCGGTAAAACCGTGACTCTTTTGTGAAAGTTCGCCCACTACATCTGTGTCCGAACGTAACGTCTAGAAAGTCTCGCTTAAACCGCGCGTCGCGTTGTAATAAAATCCGTTCGCTGTTGGCGCGCGCTCGGAGTCGCCCGATGGATAAGGCTGCAGATGTGCGAGCCCGCGAGGCAGAAGCGCTCCGTGAAGCTGCGCGACGCCGCCGCCAAGATCCTGCCGTACGAGAGCGGGAGGCCGAAGCGTGTCGTCTGGCTGCGCGGCGACGCCGCCAAGATCCCAGCGTTCGAGAACGAGAGGCCCAAGCGTCACGTCAACGGCGCGAGGACCCTGCCGTACGCTAAGCGGCACGGCTGCGGCGCGAAGAGGATCTCCAAAACGTCAGAGAACGGGAAGCGGCGAGAAAGCGCGCGTATCGGCAGGCAGACCCCGATGCAGTGAGAGCTCGTGAGGCGTCTGCAAAACGCATCAGGCGATCTCAGCCCCAAGGTAAAGCATTACTTTATTTCTAGCTTTTACTAAAACAGCAGCAACGACGAGTCACTCGGCCTCGTGCCACATGCCTAGGCGGCATCTGGCTGGCAGAGTTTCATAGCGCGTTCATCTTTAGAGCGGAAGCTCTGCTATTCTACATCTTTCAAGGTCAATCATCGCGTCGCGAGTCACCTGCAGCCGCCGGAGTGCAAGCTTGCCCGTTCTTTCGTATCGCTTTGCTCCCTCGGAGCCTCGCTGCTCCCACTCCACGTGTGGCTAGGCGAATATGAAACGGCTGCTTCCCCTGCGCTTGATCGCTCCACGCCGGCTGTGCCGTCTGAGCTAGCGCTTCAGCGCGAGCGACAAGATGAATTCAACCATAGAGTAGATGCCGGTAGACGACAGGCTGAGAAATCACAAGCAGCGGCAAACTTTCACGAAACGCTGTGTGCCTAGTCTTTGCGTTCGCTCGTGGTAACTACGTTTGGAAATGTTAAACCTGAGCCATATTTATTCCCCGGTTGGTCTATTCCAGCTGTGACATGGTGGAAGTGCATACACCCGATAAGCCTTCGCGGCTAACCAAACAACAACAAGTAGGAAGAGGATACAGGAGTGAACACAACGGGAGTGACGTCGAAGGCTGCAGCTGCCGGGTTTAAATCCCGAAAATCGCCCAAATAACTCCCGTGATGACCACTATCGCAGCGCCTACAAGCGGAAGCTGCATGTGTTGAACAGGGAATTACGTTTGGTGTGGCATTGCCAAACCAACGCTGCCTGCAGCGTCTTCCGGAAAGGGCCAAACAGCAACATACCTGTTCCTCTCCCCTTCCCTTTGTCACGCTCTCTTTCTGACGACACGACAATTACTAGCTATGATATACGGTTTTAAAGAGGCCGCAGCCAAAGGCAACCACAGCAAGAATCGGAACGGGCTCTCGAGTAACTGCTCTTGAAACGCCATTTTGAAGAGGCCAACTCCTGCACCAAACGGGGCGAGTGGTGTTGCTGCGCGCAGCATTGACGCCCCACCGGCGCCTTCTTCGTGGCTTTGGACCGCTTCCTCGCTACGCGTGCCATAACGACGAACCACCCTTAACCTTGTTCTGCAGCACGCGCGCTGCTCGTAATCATACGTAATGGCCGTGTCTTATTTTTTCACTCCGTGTTTTTGCCGCATGGTACATGAGAGGAGGTTGAAGATGGGGAGAGAGAAGAAAGTTGGAAAGCGAGAGAGGGATAGGAGGTACAGAAATGACAGATATTCAGCAAACTGTTAACAATGGTTAAGTCCATAGGTAGACATGTAGTCCAGTTACGTGCAGAAACTTCATTAGCGACCTGCAGTATCTCCCTTCTTGCAGTTAGTGGTTGTAGTCATCCGATTTGTCCCACCGGAGACCAGCCCCTTTGAGCGCGTTGTCTCGAGCTGTCGTTGTTCCCGTGTACATCCACAGAAGGTGCTTGACATCCACTTCAGCCGCTGGAGTAGGACACTTGGGTCACGTTCCTGTGTCTTCTGGTGAGGGTCCCCAAGTTTAGGGGACTCAAGGTGTGAGGGCCACCCCAGGCCGAAGCCTCCTGAGAGAAACTTCCTCAACCTGGGAAAGATTAGGGGGCAGGGGGCACAGACACGGGAGAATTAGGGCACGTGCGTCCCTTCTCAGGAGAGATTTCATGGCTGGAAAATGGGAGCGCAGATCGCAAGGTTAGGGGAGGATTCAGATGGGGAAGAAGAGTGGAAAAGATAGTCCGCTGTTGGTTCAGGGTATTGTGAGCATGACCTTGTGCCCAATGAACACGTGTCATTAGCTGTGATGTCTTGTGTCAACAGTCGGATCCACGATAGCACGTTCCGAAACGAGTGCACGAAAAAATTTGCGGTGGTTCAGCGCGTTTATACCAGGTTTATTTGTCAAGCGATAGCTCGCTTTTCGCGCCGGAAGCGCGCAGTGAACGCGCGCACAATTGCACTGGACGACAAAACCAT
>CM023449.1:181846215-181928701 GCA_013339765.2 Haemaphysalis longicornis | reverse complement strand
GTAGCGGGGGTCCCAGTACAGTGCGAGCTCGCCGTCTTCGAGGACGGGCGCCGTGGGTGACACCGCCTGCATCCTCGTCGGCGCTGTCATGCTGGCCAGATGAGCTTGCCGTGAAAGGACGCTAGCAGTGACAGCCTTAAGGGACGCTTTGGTGGGCTCACAGAGCTGAGCGGTGCGGTGTTGGTGCTGCTGCTCATTCAGATATCGAGGGCTCGTGGTCCCGCGCTGCATGCAACCAGCGTAGTCCGCTTCTTCGTCGACTGAATTTTCTTTGCTTGCTCGTCTAAAACTGGGCTTCGTATATTCGCCGGTTCTGAACAGTCCGCGCTCTGTCATCGAACATGTGGTGTCGTTATAATACGTAAGATAGTCCAGCCGAGGATCATATCGAAGGCAGTCAGCATTATAGTTTCGGGACATATAACCAAAAGGCCCATTGTGATCTCCACCGGCCAATCCCCCTTGAGTCATAATAGTAATATAACAAAGTAAAAATGTTGTAATTGTGACGCCAACAAAAAAAAAATAAGAGACAAAAGGAGGTACTCGTGGTGCATCAATTGAGGAGGAGGAAGTAACTTTATTGTGTCCAGAGGAAAGGCCTAGTTATGGCCGGTGTGCTTCAGACGACGGCCAGGATGTCTTAGCTCCTAGCGGCGTCTTCAGCCCTCTGGACGGCCCAACGCTGGATGGCAGGGTCTTCGCTAAGCAGCACGGTCTCCCACTGCTCTTTGGTGTTGATAATAAATGTTCCCTCTGTATTGCTGAAGTCTGTTCTTTGTATAGCAGGGCATTCCCAAAGCATGTGTGCCAAACTTGCAAGCTGGGGGCAGTGCTTACATTTACCGTCACGAATTTCTGGGTGGAAGTGCCTGTAGAGGCCTGGGTTGGGATATGTATTAGTCTGAAGACGCCTCCATGCAACTTCTTGTTTTTTGGTCAGCGAGGGGTTGGCTGCAGGGTACTTCCGTCTTTCGCCTCTGTATTGGCCGAGCACGTCTTGGTAGGTGCACAGGCGATCCTTGGTGTTGTCGGCAGGGTGTAGGGCGGATCGCAGGAGCTCTCGGTAGGTGAATGCTCGAGCAGCGTCGTTGGCCTGTTCGTTGCCCTCCAGGCCCGCGTGTGCGGGCGTCCATATTAAAGTGGTTCGGGTGTCTACGTTCTTGTCCTGCTGGGCAAGGACTCGCAGTGCCGCACTGGAGATTCTCCCCTTTGTGAAGTTGCGGATTGCAGGTTGGGAGTCGCTGACAATTTTCCTCGCTTGGGTTGTGGCTAGGGCTAACGCTATGGCTAGTTCTTCACCTTCTTCGGGGTGTCGTGTTCGGATGGAGCAGGCGGTGAGAACCTCGCCTTCCTGGTCGGTAACAACTGAGACCATAGCCCTTCGTTGTTCGTAAGAGGCAGTGTCCGCGTAGACGACTTGAGGTTCTCCTTGGAGCTGTCTCCCTAGCGCTAGGGCTCGCATATCTCTTCGCTTTTCGTTGTAGACTGGATGCATGTTCGGGGAGGAGAGGAATGTAGATGCCTTTGCGTAGTTCGACTGGAACAGTGTGTTTTTCTCCGAAAGTTCTCCCGTACGGGATGCGTATATATATAGGCGGTCGAGGCGGTCGAGGCGGTCGCATTGCACGCTCGAGGTGTGCAATGCGACGCGCCTCGATGAGGTGTTGTGTACACCCAGTGCCTCAAATTTTTCATTGGAGGCACATATCGGGATTCCCAGAGCCTGCTTATGTACCCTCTTGATGAGACTGTTGATTTTATTGCTCTCTGCCTGTTTGAGGGGTAATTCTGCGTAATTAGCAGAATTCTGCTAATTACGAATGCATACACGAACTTTAGTAGCCTTTTCTCCTTCATGCCTCTATTCTTGTTGGCTATCCGCGCAATCAGTCTCGTGATCTGATGGGTGGCTTTCTCTAGTGTTTGTACTGTCTTGCCGTTGTGTCCGTTGGCCTGGAGGTGGAGGCCGAGGATACGTATCTCGGCCGAGGATACGTATCCGAATGGCAGCACGTTCTGCTAGCAGGCTAGCTAGAGCACGGAGGGTCTCGTACGCGCAGCTTTGGTTCAATTCACGGTAAGACGGACACTTCAAGGCCGTGGTGACGATGCAGTCGTATGCTCCGGCGCCCACAAAAGCCTAGGCAACCGGTTGTGTCGCAAGTGCCCTGTAAGAGACACGAAGGACGGTGTCCGGGGGCTGATGTAGGCCGGAGGTATGGACATGGAGCATTGTCAGAGGCTTGTTGTTTATCACCTTATGGTAGAACCAGGGCGTCCTGGTGGAGGAAAAGGCTGAAATTGTCTCGGGCGGGTGGCCTATGTACGCATCGAGAGCTGCCGCCTCTGGAACTAGTCCACGTTTCAGCAGGCGGACGGAACGACACTGATGAATGATTTCATCGAGCGGGTTTAATGGAGCTTCTGCTTGCAGCAGCGGAATTGCCGTTAAGCAGGCGAGGCCAGTGATGGTGCGCGTGGCAGCCCCATTAAAAGCTTCAAGCCGATGCGAGTATTTTTGTATGGTGTGACGCAACTGTGCCTGGTACATGAGCCTTTGCTCTAGTACGGAACGCATAGGACACGGGCAATCGTCAAGCAGGCCCCGCCACACTTCTGAGAAATGCGGTGAACAAGTGGTGGTGGTGGCAAACATTTATTAAGCCAAAGGGAAAGGGTAGAAGGGCTTGGTTAGCCGCGTAAGTCCAGGAGGCCTCTTGTCCGGGCTGCCTCCAGTGCGCGCCGCACCAGGGCGACCTGGCGGTGGAGCAGTTTTCCGGCATTCTGTCGAGCTGATCGTAGCCACTCAGCTGCAGACCCTGAGGCCGACATGTCTAAGCCCAGAACCCGAAGGTGTCCGGAAATAGAAATGGCGGTACCATTCAGCGACAGGAAGACCGGTGATACTGCAAGGGAGCGACGGCACCAAGTGTTGGCGACTGGAAGTGCAGCAGTCTTCTCTTGAGAGAGGGTGAGGCCTACATACACAATTTCTGGCAGTCTGTTAACGCTTGCTGGAGGCACTCGGCTTGTCTTGGCAGGTCTGGATGGACTGTCCATAGAGTAATGTCATCCGCGTACATGAGGAAATACCTTTGAGTACACGCTGTAGGAATATTCTTACACCGTGGTCGACCACTTGTGTATAGTCATTGCTCTCCAGGTCGCTACTTCCCTGAGTGTCATAGATGTCAGGACCGAGCGGACCTGGCCAACATATTATGGCAGTGTCAGCAGGCGATCGCAAATGGCCGCACAATCACTAACAGTGAGCAGCGGGAGACCTTACTGCTTAGCTCCAGCCCGAAGATCAACTCTGGGCCGTGCATCTGGCTCAGGACGCTGCCAGAGCCCAAGGGCTCACGGCTGACGACTAAGCAACACAGCTGGTAAACTGAATAAAGTTTACTCTGTCTCTATCTCTCTACACCGTGGTTGAGAAATAAAATGCGCAGGCAGCGGGCGACAGTAGGAAGAGAGGAAGACGAGGACCGGAAGCGCTCACTGCCTTTGCTAGTCGACTCCCGCCTTGGCCGATCAGCCACGGCTGGTTACCAGGGGGAAGGTGGCGAAGGCAGCATATGAAATCCCGTGAAGAGGGAGCCACTCTCATTCAGCGAGTTTTGCGCTGACATGCTCTTACTGGAAATTTTTCCTCCTCCTAAGTTTTTCCTCCGACGTTGTTCCAATGCATTTCATTTCAGGGGTAGCCGGTCACGGGACACACGACCGAAAGCTTTTGGGACAGGTCACTGAAAATTGCATCCATGAAGTACTCGAGTTTCGAGCAAAAGGGGGTTGCATGAATGTGCGTTTTATCGTGAGCCGGCAGACAGACTCCCTCGAGGGGTTGCGTGAGCGCGCATTTCTTGATAAATGTTACTGGCAGGACACTTAAAAACGTTTGCCTATACTGTCAAGGAGACATCGACGCACCGATGCCGGTTGAGGTGGTTCATTCGCAGGAGATGAAGCCGAAGGAACGCGCGCCGAGCGTTGAGATCACACCGCTCGTTTCTCGCGCTCTTCCTTATGGGGGTCCATCCTCTTCCCCTGACGCGTCTTTGGCGGCATCTCCTGGCGTCTCTGGATTGGACATAATTTTCCTCCTCTCCTCCTGTTATGTGGTACGGCACATACCCCAATAGTTGATGGCCGTTGCACTCGTTCATTATCCTCGTACAATATAATCAACGGCGCGTGCCTACTGTCAGAGGTGATCTTTACACATTTCAACGGGTTTCGTTCAGCATCACTTTCATATGGCAGGAAGCAGAGCATCGAAAGCGACTAAAGGGGAGGAGCTAAGGATTAAGTAACCGCGTGACGCCAGAGGGAGGGTAAGCGGGAGTGGGAAGTGAGCGAAAGAAGAGAGAGTTATTAATTTATGATACTCTGAGGGCCAAAGGCATTACAGCGGGGAGCGATGTGAGAGCAAAAACAAACAAAAAAAAAACGAGAGGATTGAACTCTATGAAAAAAAAAAACTACTGCGGAGAGCTTCTTCGAACAAAAGCGGTGAAGAGAACAATAAAACAAATCAAACAAATCTGGAAAATTGTTGTCCTTGTTGCTATTCCTTCCTTCGTAACACATGGACACTGGAGAATTGGCCCGCAATTGGGAGATTTGAGGAACTAACGTGCCCCGTTCGCAAAATTCATAACACTGTGAATATGACAAGTGACAGTTGTAGAATAGTGCGCGCAGAGGGAAGCCTGAACGTAATGTCACGGCAGTAGGACAGGTGCACACCACCCTCGCAGAACCCCGATTCTAGGGAGGCTGTGGCGTGTTCGAGTCTGCTTGCACACTAAGACGAACAAATGAAAGAGAAGAAACTGACGCAAGCGTGTAATAGCAGAAAAGAAGCCGTTTAAATTAATCCGTGCCCAAAGACAAAGAAACGAAAGCGACGGAAAAGGCGCGAGTAACATGTAATATAAATGAAGTTGCTAATACGTATCTCCAGGCTTTCGCCTTTTTTAAAAGCACGTAGGCAGACTGGACCGCGCCGAGGAAATTTAGTGTCGAAAAGCGGTTTTGATAACGTAAAACGAGCAGCAACTGTTTTGAATGTGGCGCGCTTCTATCACCCGCTTTTTTTTTTTTTTTGCCAGTCGGCCATAGTGATGTGACTGCACTGTCTGCCACCAATGGCCCAAACTACTTCTTAGGGCGAAAAATTTCAAACAAAAAGCTCATATGAATGCCTGAAATAAAAAGAAAATGAACTTTGTGTGTGAAATACAGGTTAATAAAGTGAAAGTACAATAAAATAAAGTAGTTGTATTTGCTTACCCCCAGTAGCCACCAGTGCAGCACTGGAACGACAGAATGCACTGAAAGATGCGCCACGCCCTAGTCGCGCATCCTTGGAGCGCGCTGCCCTGGACCGATTACGTCACCTCAATATTAAGCAAATAGCATGAATCGCATTTTTAAAGCGTTTTAAACCTGCCCCGAAATATTATCATGAGCTTATTATCATCACCACAGCTCCACCTTGCACGAGTTTCGCTCAAACTCGGGCCTTCTGGAATAGCACCCCTGATTCATATTTACCGCACATACAGACGATACACAAGAAGAGGACAACGCTAGCGCTTTCTATCAACTGTTTATTCAGTAAAAACGCACACACAAATTTATACTCGATCGTTCAATCACAACACACGCGCAAAGAGCATGAAGATAGATTTTTTTTTTGTTACAACCCCACGTGACCCTCGATTCTTGCATCTAAAAATCTAACTTCATTCTCCTTTATGGTTATCGATGGCTGGGCGACGCACGTTTCTCCTGATTTCCTAAATTGTAAACTTCCACGATTTCACAGCGTTAATTATATGTTTTCGATGCTGTCTGTGAGCCAGGTTTCTGTGCCAACAAAAATTTCAGCCGCAAACATACTTGTCATTGCATCGATAACATCGAGTTTGGGAAGTAAGCTGCGGAAATTTGCCAGAAGAACAGAACCATCACGCTTGGGACTATGTTTGACTGAAATATCGGATTCGCGCTTCCTTTGAGGGGCCCGTGAATTAGAGGGACCAGCATTATTTATGCAATTCCAACTGAACAACCCGCCCGGTAGCAGCGTCGGAGCGATAAAATATGCCATGCAATTTGCAGCTTGTTAGAACGAATATAATACCGCTCATTATTCTCACGATTACTCTTGGCGAATTCCCACACTTTGTTTGCTGTCTAGCTGAACCTTTCGCGAAAAACCCGATTCAAGCCATACTTTTGACTCCAAGTATTTCAACTTGGGCGCATTTGGGAAAGTGCATCAAATTTTGTCTTGAAGTTCAGAAACTTAACAACCATTGGACGCCTGAATTCAGGTGTGAGATGGTCGACACGATGGGCACGCTGCACATCAGGAGGCTGCAGGGTACACACTAACTTTGAGGAAAAATGCTCTCGCACAATGCGTTCAGGCACAGCGTAGTCCTGCATTTCTTCTTCAGACCTTTGATTATGAGCTGGTTCCGCCTCATTCTATTGTTTAGGTCGTCAACTACACTAACTAGCTCCTCCTTTTTTTAAGTGCGAATGCACTTTATAAGCGACCCCAAACCATCCACCGCCGGCGGCGGCGGCGTTGGCGTCCGCAGTGCTCCTCTATATTTAAAAAAGAAACAGCATCCGGCGCCAGGTTTCGATCCGAGGACTTTGCGGCCGCAGCGCGACGCTCTACCGACCAAGCCACGGACGCGACGGTGATATCGGTGTCAGTGACGCGCCTTATATCTTTAACGCATTCAAACTACCTCGTCAGCGGCGTGCGTTGGCGACTCAGCGGGGTTATAGCGGCTTGATAACTGCGTGGTGTACACGTGATACTACAAACCCGATGGAAGAGATGGAAGAGAAGGCGGCGAGGCGGTGGGCTGCGGGGGCCGAGCGCAAGCGCCGCAAGCGGGCCGACAACCGTGCATTCGCACTTTCACATTCTCCCCCTCGGGGAAATGCGGGGGAATTTTTTGTTTTTTCAGTTTTGAAGCATATAAACGTTGGAGATGTTATTTTAAAGGGCGTTAAGATGGCGTATCATGATTGTTTCACGCAGCTGATAATTAACAAAAGTGTTACCGAGTACATTCCAGTGTTGTCATCAGTGAGGCAAGGGTGCCCTGCTTCCCATTGTTGTTTTGTATTTTTCTAGAACCCTTTTGTTTAAAGATTATCAATGATGGTTATGTACGAGGTTTTGTGTTGCATGCAAGCGAAGTCAAGCTGCTAACGTATGCTGATGATGTGGCCATATTCTGCACAGACGAACAAAGTGTGAGTAGAGCTGTCATGATAACCAAAGAATTTTGTGACGTCACCCAAAGCTCAGTCAATTGGCAGAAGTGTGCCGGGTTTTGGTACGGAACCTGGGAATCAACACCGACTGTATTTGAACGCGTAAACTGGACCACCACGCCTGGGCGGTACCTGGGAGTACCGATGGAGAGTTATTTGGACAGCAATCAGTACTGGCAAGGCGAAACCCAAAGATTGCGTGAAAAGCCACAAAGTGGGGAGGCCGTGCATTGTCCGTCTTTGCAAGGGCCACTGTCTGCAACTTGTTTTTTCTGGCGAAAGTGTGGTTCGTTATGCAAGCTATTCACTGTTCCCGTGTTCATGTGAATAAGTTGCATCGCATTTTTGCTGTCTTTATTTCGAATTCAACATGGGAACGCATGAGCCGAAGTTCTCTTTTTCGGAGAGTGAAGCTGGGAGGGCTCGGGCTATCGCATATATACGTAAGACAAATTGTTAATCGTTTTATGTTCTTCAGGGACTCAAATGACCCTTTCTTGCGAAGTTTTTTCCAAGTTGCACTTGCCAATGCTTTACCGCAGTTCATCGTTTCTTCATGCAACGAGGAACGGCCTACAATTAGAGGTTATCTGAAAGAAGTAGTTGACGCAGTTAGATTCCTTTCTGTGCGTTTTTCTTTGGATTATCTCTCAAATGTTTCCAGGAAGGGTTTGAAAAAAGATATGAATGAAATTCCTTTTCCTGTACCTCTGTACCGAGCAGTGTACTCTGCAGGCAGAGGACAGGATGTTTTGTCCAGGGTGAAAGCTATGGTAATCCCAGCCTCTGTGAAAACCTTCTTTTTTAAATTGCACACCAACACACTCCCTGTGAAAACATGGATGGAAGAGCGAGGTCTTTTTGTTGCTTGGAACAACTTGTGCGTTCTTTGTCAAAAACCTGAAACTACAGAACATGTGTTTATAGACTGTTGGGATGCCATTTTCTTTTGGGACGTCCTCATGAGAACCCTAAAGAAGGAGTATCCGGTGACACCCTATGGAATCAGGTTCCTCAGTGTAAACAATGAAGACGATGTACCGCATGATATGATCATGCTTTTAGGATTGTATAGTATCTGGCGCTCTCGAATGGCGGTGCGCCATGCGGATGTCAATGCGCAAACTGTGAGCGAACTATCTGTGCGAGTTGTACGAAGTGGAAAATCCTGACGCGGGAATTTTGCCAGTGCTTCAAAAATTGACATCATTTGATGTTTACAATAGTTTCCGCCAGCCAAAACATGGCAGGCGCTTTTTATTACATCGCTGACTTGTAAAAATGTTAAAAAAAAAGGAAATAAAGACAAAAAAAGTTTTGTGGCGCAGTGGGAAGTGCGTCATGTACCTCGCGTTCCGCCCACAGGGTCGTGGGATCGAAACCGGGCGCCGCTATTATTTTTTTTATGGTGTAGGGGAGGGGTGTGGACGGACAACGCCGTATGGAGGGACAAGGCGAGTGAATGAGATGCAGTCGCATCTAAAACTTCCGCCTGGTGGCTTCATCTCTTGTGAGCTGTGGGTGTGGATGGGGAACACTTTTTATAAAACGTGGTGTACGGCGGGAGTGGCTCCTGAGTTCAGGAGTCCGTGTGACGTCTTCACCAGAGCAGCACTCGCCGCCCGAAGTGCTTGGTCGGGAAGAAGCGATCTATTCAGCATGATCTCCCAATGTTCGGGGGTATGGAAACGGGTGGTGGTTGCCCTTGCACTCCCACTGTGGTGTGAAGGAGTGTGCCAGGGGTTGTCCACAAAATTTGCACAGTTGATCGTACCGGTTGGGAAAAGGTAGATCATTCGAATGAGGTGGGAGAGAGTAATGGTTTTAATTAAGCTGGGAATGGTTTTATGCGTTTTTTTGTCAACTGTGGGTGCGGGGTTGGGAGAGTCTTGCTGTTTTGTTTGTAATGTTCGACGATTTCATGTTAGCGCGTAAGTCGGGGTAGGCTCCGGTTCTCCTTCTGCGGCCTAGTCGGAGAGAGCTCGGGCCATGGAATGGGCAAACTCGTTGCCTTTCGTGGAGGAGTGGGCCGGGGTCCAGACAATCTCGACCTTCCAGTTCGAGTGTGTACTTCGCGAGATGCTAACTGCTGGTACTACCACTAGACCCAACGTGAAACTTCGTCAAGCCGCTTGACAGTCCGTAACCACAGGGCAAGCATCTGTTTTCCCAAGCGCTAGCCCTGTAGCCATCTCTTCGGCCTCCCGCGTGTGATGCATGTGGCTGTTACGCTATTTGCTCGCTATCGCGATTGACAACCGCCACAATGGACGAGTAGTTATACCAGCGCGAAGATGACCACGGCCACCCGGACGTGCTGGGGCCTGGCCATAGCAGGAGTCACTAAAAGCAGGCGGCACCCAAATTTTTAGGATCGTAACAGCCCCAATTCGGGATTACGTTCTAAGGCAAAAGACTGAAGTGCCCGTTCTGCGAAAAACCACCGTCGTTGTCGACGCTTTTGTTGCTAAGTAAAAAAGGGCCTCAATTGTAAAAAAAAAATAAAAAAACCGTGTGTGTTTGAATGGGATTTGAAGCCGGGTCTCTACAGAAAAAAGACACACGAGCTAATTCTGTCCTATCCCTGCACGCTGCATGTCCATCAAAAGTTGTCGTCGTCGTTGTACCTATATTCGCGGCATGTACCCACTTGGGGGATCGGCCAGGAACCGGGAGCTTTCAGGAGCTGATGTGCCTGCTTCAAAAAATTCCAAAATTATGAATTAAGCGGAGACCTAAAAGTTCTAGGAATGCATTTCACGCTGCGAGGCCCACTTATCAGTTTCTGCTGGATAAATAAAAAAATATTTATTCTCTCCGTAGAATAGGGCTTGCCGCGCAGCACGTGAACTCGGTGGCGCGTGAGTAGAACAGTTGCACACCAGCCCCACAATACCTTGAATCTAGTGAAGCTGTGCGTCTGTTCGCTGACGTATTAGCTCCGTAAGACAAAGAAACGAAAGCAAATAAAATAGACGGAAATAAAATGCTGCAGCAAAGTTAATAAGTATGGCCTTGTTTTTGCCTTCAAAGCTCGTAAGCAGACGTAAATGCCAAGAGGAATGGTTTTCTGTAAGTATTTAGCTACAGTGAATGACCCAAAGATCCAGATTGTGCGAATTAAATTATGGCATGATGTTTTCTTACACCATCTCCGCGAAACTACCGTTGCCTAACAAAAGAATACTGCAGGAAGTCATGGCGTACAGGCTTTTAACAATACCACGCTCCGAAATCCTAATCAACGATTGCCCGAATAAATAAAGTGGTCACTGTTCGAATCTCGCAAGAGGCTTGAAAAATTACGACACTTCATGATAGGCAAAAAATGGAATGTTTCATTGCATTCGCAATGTACGATTACAATGCTCCCATACCGCAGGATTACAATGCTCTCATGCCACTAACCAAACAAATTAGTAAGAACGGCGTTAAAACTAGTGTTCTAGCTTATGAAAAGCAGCAAGGTAAAATGGCTTCGTTATATACCAGCCCCATCCACGATTCGGGGGTGTGATAAGCTTGAACAAGTGCTTTCGTCTATTAGAAGTGAGCTAGCTGTTTCGGAAATGATTGGCGAGCGTACAAGTCAGAATAAGAAGGTCGTAGTAATTCCAAAATATACAAGGAGACACAGTTGACGGTGGCTTTTGCACGAATTCTCACAACGTAATGGCGGACAACTGTTCACTTCTCACAAGAAAACGCCGCCTGCACACGGCAAACTTTTCCTTGGCACCTCCTCCATCCTTGTTAGCCGGACCCAGAATATATTTCCTTGCACCCACCAGGAAGTCCTTCTAAATCGACGAAGGACCCCAGACAAGTGGACGAGGGCGCTGAGCCTAACAAGTCCTCGTGAAACTGGCGCGTCTGTCGTGGTGTCTGGTAGAGGATCGCCCTCCTGTCCTTGCAAGCGTAAGTATGATACATACGAACAGAGCTCGTCCACGAATGATCAAGGCGAAGTCCGCGGCAGACATCTGCGAGCATCGGGAGGGTCACGTACGTCGCGCGGGCAACGCGCTGCGTCTTGCTCTGGTTGCAGCGCTCGGCGAGACGCATCTGCACAGCCACTGGTGAAGGCGGCAAGTAACAGACGGACCCGTTGTCCCGCATAGCTCCCGTTTGGACTGAGGCGAGAGCGAGTACCTCCGTCGGAGTGGGCCACCTGGTTATGGTGTTGCCGGTTGTGTTCCGGAAAGCCGAGAACTGAGGGTACAGGAGAAGGCTGTACGAAGCGTTCAGGGCTTTCGTCAGGTCGGCGATGGTAAGGCCCCGATGCTCCGAGATGAGACTTTGCGGAAGAAAAAGACCGAACGTGCAGTTGACCTCTCGCAGCTTCGAGGCAACGTCGTGAGCTAGACCAATGAGGCGGTCGTCAAAGCCACTTGTCGCGGGCACGTGCACTGGCACCCACAGGCGAACGCCCCCGAATCTGCCCGTTTGCGCTGCCTGAACGACTTCCGAGAGAAACTTGGTTCGTTCACCGGACCAGTTGAAAAGCAGTCTTTGGAAAGCGGCGCCATCACCAACGTAAACACCTAGAAGAACGCTGGTTCGCGGTTCTTCTTTTCCGGACGTCGACAAGTCGTCCGGGTTCGAGTCACTACGTGCAACGGTCCAGTCCTCGAGGTTCTGGTCGACTGGGAGATAGTAGCAGCAGTGAATTACCGCGTCGCAGTTGCGGTACGGCTCACCGAGGCTCGTATTGCTTTCAAGGTCCCCCAGCGGCCACTTGGAGCTCGCTATAATGCATACGTTGCGACGTGTATCGTGATTGCTGGGGAATCGGGCGGCCCTTGCTTCCGTGGCGGCAGCGTCGAAATGCGGTGCACCGTTTGTTATGAGCGTGTCGTCGGTCCTAATGGAGAGAGTGGAGGTTGGCTCAAACAGGGCTCTCCCGAGGGACTCCGCCTGCTCCGTTGTGGGGCGCTGACGTGGACGTGGCAGCGACGGCTGCACGAGGCCAGGGTCGAAGGTCTCCTCGATGAATCCAGCGGAGGTGGAGTCTGTGCTTTCCAACGGCATGCTCTCACCACTTGCCATCAGCAGCTTAAACGCGAATACAATGGCCACCATGACAGCGATCACCAATAGGACTGGACACACATAGTAGCACAGAGGGGTCGAAGGAGCCGCGGGGCCATGTTCGTCGATCGCACGGACATTGCGGTCGGCACCCCTTGCGACCTTTACGAGAAAGTCCCACGTGATTCGACGGCCCTGGTTCCGACGCAAGCGTTGTCCCTGCGTGCAGGCGTGCAAAGAACTCAAAACACGTATAGGATGAATACACAACTCTTCATGCAGACGAGGCATTGATAGCAAATGCACCAAAATGTACTTCGCCTAATGTATTGTGCGCGCAGAACTTCTATTCCTCTCTGCTTTACCCCAAATCTAACAAACCCCTTGTTCAGCAAAAATATTTTCTTAGGTGCACACGTGGAGGCAAGACAGCCTCGAGAAAAAAAAATAATTCATCGCACGAAAGTCGCTGAAGTGTTTTGAAACATGAAGCAAGCAGCAGAGGCTGTCGGCCACTGGGGGAAAGGGGTGCATGGAACCTTCCTCACAGCCCCCCGTACTATGCAAGTCACGCCAGTCATGCCCTTTTCTTTTCTTAACACAAAATCCGCTTTCCCAGCTCACAGTTTTTTGCATAATTATAAGATGTCGTTCATTCTTAAGCAAATAATTTAAAAAAAACAAGGATCATTCCAAGAATCTATGACCTCAAGCTACAGCTGTTACGGCACTCATACACGATTATGCTCATTCACCAGCACGGTATTTTATCCGCCGCACCCTAAAGCTGTCCCTTTACCGAACGATGCCCGAAAATTCCGAGATGGCACGTGACATCAGTGTACACCATTGCATTGGCCGGCGCCGTATGACCCTCCTAGTCTACTATAGTGAGGCCATAGCGTTGCCATATCTAAACAGGTCCTCGTGTGGATATGCGCCGTCTGTCCTTTGGCCGCAACCCGGTAGCAGTATCGGCGTGAATTTTTTCTACGGTGTTTTGGTATTTTGGTTACTACGCATCGTTTTTACAAGTGGTCACACGTAATATTAATGATGACACTAAGCACCCATTGCGATGTAGTGATTGGAAAAGTGTTAGTGTGATATGGCCTGCCATGCAATCTCATCTTTATGATCATGCTTTTCGCTCTGCGTCTTCCCTACCTCCGTTAGTATGCGTCGCTCATTAGGCGCATTCACGTATCCAACTAAATAGAACACTTAGAAGGGACGTGCTCTGCTACTCGCGTAATTAAGAGTTCTGTTGTTAGCGTGCTCAAATTACTCTCGTAAAATTAATCGCATGCCTGACGCACGTTTTTATGTCGAAAGCCAGAACACATCCATCGGATCGCCTTCAGTCAGCGGGAGTCGTGTAGTAGTTCGGATATGCGTGCCTGTCGAGTGATGATCTGTACAGGAAAAAGAATTCCCATTTCAATGCTCAGAAAGTCCCTATTTCTAGCATTTTTTCGGAGGTTTCTCAAGAATTCCCTCCAAATTTCCCCGCGTTCTTTTTTTGCCGCTGATAGATCTCGACGTAGATTTCTGTTTGCTTTTGGGAGTTAGCCAGCGAAACCACGTCAACTTTACGTAGCCCCCCAGACGTTTTGTACTAAGCACATGCTTTGCTGGAATGCTAATGTTGTAAGTTCAAATTGCCCGTGCGAAAAAAAAAACAATACACTGTTGTGAAATGAACGTAATTTTAGCTGAGCCGCGGGACTGCGGGCGCCATCTCTTGCGGATACCACGCAGACTAAGGAGCACCCGGAATATACATAGGAACAGGCTTCAGCCCTTTAGCTGCCGCTGCTTCACGCTTTACTATAAGTAAAGCGTGAAGTATGCGCTTTACAAAGCACACTGAAACACGACTTCGTCGGGCTCCAAGCCGGAAAAGGGAACCAGCAATGCGTAAAACCAGAAGCAAACGGTTGAGAGAAAACCCGGAAGAGCAGAAATTTACTGTAAGCAATAAAGCTAACTCTATGCAATGAAGGTGAAACTCACTACTCCAGCTGACGAATAAGTTCTTTCACGCGTTGCGTTACACCGGCAAATAAAGAATTTTTAGCTAAGGTATTTATCTCCGCTCCGAATGAAGGCGTCCTGAAGAACTACTTTTCGCTGTGGACTCACTCAGAAAAGCTTCGCTCCGAGCGGGCGGTCGGCCGCGACGTCACGTTGATAGAGCGACACTATTGGCTGGAAGGGGACTTTGGCTGGGCGACGCCCCTTTTTTCTCGACTTGTATCCGGCTGTAGTGTTGAATTCCAATGAAAGATCCGGAACACTTCCAGAACAACTTTTTTGCTCCGTTTGGAGGAGGCACGTTTTAATGGCAGATCGAGAGCGGTGTCGCAGCCGAGATCGGTTCGTGGAGCACGCAAAGTTGCTCACACGAAATCGGGGGAATCAGACGGAACTCGCGGGGCCTTCTCATCTCTCGTGACGCAATCGCCGTCTGCTGCCGTTCCACTTCCCTTTTCATACCGCCATGTCCCGGCTCTGACAAATACGCACAACGGCCAACTTCGCAAAGGGAAGATTGATGCTGCACGCCATATTGCGTTAGTGACTGCTACTTAACGAAAGCTAGTGTGACAACTGAATCTTGGAATCGCGTGGAGAGGAACCCAGCTTGAACGACGACTGGATGCGCATGGCGAATAAACCAGTGTTGTACACGTTCCTGTTTTACAGCTCGTTCCTCGTTCCTTCCCAATTTTGAAACGAGTTCCCGTTACAAGTTCCTTTCCTGCGAAAGGAACGCGTTCCAGTTGCACTTCGAACATTGGAACGTGTCGTTACATTAACGTTACATTTCAGTTTTAAAATTAAAATAGGGTATCACATAATCCTGAGGCGAAATAAAGTGAGAAATTTACAACTAACCCCAAACTCACACTCAGACAAATGGCAACACCGCCGGCAGCAGATTATGTTGAGATAAAAAGAACGCAAAGAAATGCACCCAGACGAATTTTTAAGGGACCACCGGACAAACTCAAGACATGTCTAACTGCGATTTTGGTGCTCGTCTCTTATGGGTGCAACGCATGTGGCACTTCGCACTTCGGTCTTCCAAATGCGCAGTAAGGATGCTGCGCTTCATATGTGCTAATAGAAATTTACTCACATGCAGGAACATAATTAAATTCCTTGCGTAAGAAACTGCGTCAAAATGAACTATACAAAGGCGTTTAATGAATGGGTATTCAGTATTGTTGTTTATTTAAAATACCTTACACACCCTCTGCAGGAAATTAAGTAAAAGGGTTACAAAAGTGAAGCTTTGCGTATCATAGAGCAGAAGTTTGCGTGTAACAAAACACAGCAGAACACCTAATGGCTACAAGGTTCGCCATACAAGTTTAAGTCGGAATACGATAACAAGAAACCAAATTGTAGTCACACATGAACTCTACGCCCAAGAATTACAAAGTATGCAAAGTATCAGGGTAGTATTTAAAGGAAACAACCCCAGGTAGCCAAATATGTGGACGCGGCGCACAAATCAGTTGCAGTTGTAAGAAATACCCATAAGGGAAAAGCACAATAAATAACGCGGAGCCTAATCACGGGCGTAAAAAATATTTACACTATAAAAAATCAAAGCACAGGTTGAAACCGACCAACTAAAGCAACTCTGAACGCTGGGCGTCCAAGTTCGGGCGGCCTCTCTCGGGTCTAGGACATTTCGGTGCAGGACGTTTCAGTGCGGACATTTCGGTACACGGACATTTCGGTGTACGGACATTTAGGTGCACGGATGTTTCGGTGCACGGACGTTTCGGTGCACCGACGTTTCGCTGCACCAACGTTTCGGTGCGCAAACTTTCTGGAAACGAAATATCTGGTGCTAAGTTGTTTTAAACAGCCATTATATATTTCCGCGTAACGTGGGTTATGGGGCCCAACAATCTAGTGCAGTGCTTGCGGATTTATATTGATGTCATGTTCGATCTTTGCCTGTTATTTGTATAAATAGAGCATTTCTTTACTCCTGTTTGACACGTCGTTCAGAAAACGCCTGTTATGCATCCAACTAATTAAATCAGGCATTTTGCAGTCCTTTTTGTTTACCACAAAACTTTATATTGTAAATTCGCACTTTTGTGCCGCAATCGCACCAGCTAAGCAAATCAGCCGGTGTTTACGAAGAATTTCGCAAGTAATTTTCTCAAAATAAAAGGCACACATCCAATATCGCAAGAAAGCTGCTTTAAAAAAATTCTGTTGCTCCCGATAATGCGGAAAATTTTATGAAGTGTTTCATGGGGACAGCGCAGTGACGCTAAACCAAACATGCAAATACTGTTGTCGGCGGCTTTTTCTTACGGAGAAGTCTAAAATGTCGTCGTGGAAGAAGAATGGGCCTTTTTGAAGATAGCTGGAGCTTCTATCTTTCTTAAATTCTGCTAAAGCGTGTATGAATTGTGCGGACAAACACCAGTTACTCCGGTATTCAAGCAAAAGAGCGATGTCACTTGCCTTTAACCCCAAGAACAGAAAACGCGAAGAAAAGGGTCCGCAGTTTTCCAAGCTATTTCAGTTTCTAATGGAGGCGAAAAGCAAAAACGCCCCTGCGTGCGAGATTTCGACGCAGATTAAAGATCTCCAGGTGGTCAAAATTAATCCGGAGCCCTCCACAACTGGCGCGCCTCATCGCCTGCGTTGCGTCGGCGCGTTAAACCCTACAATCAATGAATCAACTTCTCCGCATGGAACATCACTGTGCCTGCCTCGTATTTCGGAAGCTCTAGAGTTACATTGATTTGGATTGGATTGGATTGAACTAAGGTGGATTGTGTTGGATTGTGTTGCGTCATAGCCGCGGTCGTTAATTCCAGCAATGGCGTTCCGATTTCCATCGATGCGTTGAATGGAGCCTAACAATTCTGCTATCGCCCGCGCAACCGTAACAAGCACCGATCACTGTGATAAGAGGAATGCTAGCACCACTGAAGACAAGGCTGCGAAGCGGCGTGAACGTGATGCTGAACGCAAACGATTGAAGCGAGCAGCAGATTCCGAACTTCGTAAACGTGATACCGAACGCAAACGGTTGAAGCGAGCAGCCGATGCTACCCGTACACTACCCGTACACTTCAGCGACGACGAGGCCGTCATCGTTAACGTTACGCCGCGTGTTAAATAAAGAATACATCATACGCGTTCCTCACACGTTTCACGCAATTAGAGAATCAACCCAACGGAAACACCAAGTGAACCCCCAAGATGCGTCGCATCTCCACAGGGTTCCCCTCGCGGGAAGGTGGGGTAATTTTTCTTTACTAAACGGGCTCATGCATTGAGACCCTCCCGTACCACAATGATACAATCGAAACTGGTTAATTCGAAGTGTCCTAATTTGGACCAACGGGTAATTACAACTGTTCCATTAGTCCAGCCAAACTGAAGTTGAGAATGTGAGAACACTCTCGCTAATTCGAACCTGAAACACGAGCCAAGGTTAATTCCAACAATATTGCGCGTGCGCACGGACAACTTTTCGTAAAATTCGAAACCGAAGGCCAAAGCTCAATGCGTCACCATCCTCCGCCGCTCAAACCGGTAACCGCGTGCTTGCTCGACGCACACTGCAGAAGCATCTGGCCTAAATCACGCGGTCTCGCTTCGTTGCGTATGCCGTACCATTGCGTATGCCGTACTTTCGCAGCACGCAACTATCGAGAGTACACTCTGAAGGACGTGCAATACCGTCTACTTTATCGCGCATGCTTTTTTAATACCGATTAATTGATTATAGGATTTAACACACCGAAGCTACGCTGGCGATGAGGCGCGCCGTAGTGGAGGGCTCCGGAAAAATTTTGAGCACCTGGGGATCTGTAACGTGCGCCGAAATCTCGAAAATACGGGCGTTTCTGCCTTTCGCTTCCCTCAAAAGAAGCCGCCGCTACGGCTGGGAATCGAACCCACGTCGTCGTGCGGGTTTCTAATACTCGTAGCTTGAGCTGTACCGCCAATCAAAGAGACACCCGCTACTTCGAACTCTGGCAAATTCGAACAGAATTTCTACCCCTTCGGAGTTCGTATTATTGAGGTTCGACTGTATAACGGGTAAAAAAAAACACTGAAATAGTATGTTTGGTTTTGAAATGTACAAATTTAGGAAAGCTAATATGGAAATAACAACACAACAAAAACTCAGTGTAGAATGCTAGATAAATACACAAGATCTCAAAGGTATCGCTTTAGTTGCCACTGATTTTGTGTCTGCTTAAGTGCGAAATTATGACAAAAAATTTGAAGTGTTAGTATTGTTAAATGTCGCCGTTAATTATGATCTCAAAGAACTGCGTCCTACTGATTCCACCGAACGCTGGCAGGCGATAAAGAAGATGGCAAGCATTTGAATTTTGTGGAGAACAATGGCTTCACAGAGCTGGAAGGCGGATTCTTTGAGAGAAGATCACGTTATTTTCAATAGGGGAGCTGTAAATCCCACTTCCAAAATGACCAGACGTGAAAAATCGCAACTCCCACACGTGGGTGCCCTGGGAAGCGCTAAAAGAAGCGGTACCGCAATCACAATACGGTGCGGTTTCATGCAGAGCAGAATTCTATAAAAGATGGTCATAGAGACATCAAGTGGCTCCGCGGTGCTTCTATATATTAAAACTGAGATGCCCTGTGCTCTTGGAAGATCGAAGCCAGCTGTTGCTATTGTAGGCTACGTTCCGGGATATCTCTTCAAAATTCGAAGAAGCCTACATATGTACAGCTTCACTGCAAAAAACCTTCGAAGGAGTGCTGGCACCAAAATTTCAAAGCTGAGAAACAAAAGGCTGCCTTTGTGTATGGAGATATCTCCCAGCAAGTTTCAAAACCAACCGCTGAGTTTAACACATTTTAAATATTTCAATATCTGCTCGCGCGACAAAGCTCAGAACAAGCGCCCTTTCAAAACTGGCATCATGCATGATGCCATCTGCTCCTGTAACGAAACTGCCGACTTCAGGGCTAGCGTGACGTAGCAACCCGCTGGCTGTGGTTGGCGCCTGCTGCTCTGCTGTGTGTATCACGTCACAGTTTTGGTACTGACGTCATGCTGTCCGGCCGCATGGCGATGGTGGCGACCATAGAGGTTTTCACTAGCTTACGTAGAGCGGAACCTGGCGCAGGTGTTTTCGTGTTTGCGCGAAAGCGCTCGATGTCTCAATGGGTGCCGACATTCCGGGTAGTTCGGCCGGAAGTTCGGCGTGGCCATGGCGGCAACGACTTCGTGGCTACGCAAATGAAGTTTTTGTTCACAAAAATGCGGCAAAATTCCGTGATTGTAAATTTTACTTCGTATAAAACTGCTGTGTTAGAGTACTTAGTCAGAAAATATTATGAAGCCAGACAGAAAAAATTAAAGCCGTTCCACTCAATGTGAAAGCTGGTGGAAGTTCAGAGCTGTGATTCACCATAACGGCTGTAGCACGGTTATTCGCTCACTGCTTCCACCCAATGCAATTCAAATTTCCCGCCTTCACAGGCCCACGCACCGTATGCCTGACACGGCGCCAGCGGGAGTTCCGTTCTTTTTGTGCTTGCTTCTCATCCCGCACGTGCTGGCGTTACACTGGCACTTGTTTTCGCTTTCTATCGTAAAATTAAGCCCGACGAGCATTCTTAACTAAATGTAACACGGGCGCTGCGGGGTTATTTACGTATAGCTTGCCTCAAAGTACCCGAAGTTTTCTTAGCGCTAAACAACAGGGAAATGTATGAAAGGCGCCAATGGTTCACGAATTTCTAACGCTTGTGACTCTAAAACCGCTTGGCTTTCGACAGCCTCTGGGTCTACGCGCGACGGACAGCCGCTACGACGGCGCGAAGTGTGGCTATACTGCGGTCCAGAGAGCGAGCTACGACGACAAGGTCCAGCACCCGCAGTGCTCTGCACTTTAAAAAGCCAGAGTCCTGCATATTGCTCACGCCGTCACTTACAGCGGGCCATCCCTGATATATTTAAAAATTACTACATGCCCCAAACTAGATGCTGTATTCTTCGTTTTCTACAATGGCCAATCTCACCCACCTTATTTAGCACTGCTCTGCGTACCAATCCGTCCGCCCCATACTGGTGAATGCATTGCCCAATCTAAGCGAGATACCCCCCCACGACACTGAGCAACCCCGATTTCCTCGCCGCCCTGGAAGCGCTTTGCTCTCGAGAGTGGCCTCTACAAAGTAATTTTACCGGGGGTCTACTACCCCTCTCTCTGCATTCAAGAACTGATTATTCCTATTCAAGGATCTTCAAATGAACATCACCTCGTGACCACCCCTCCCTCTTCCCCCCTCTCGCCCATCGGGCCCTTGGGCCCTCCTTGTGTTAATAAAACTCACTCACTCCTTTTTTGTGATATTTAGCTGAAATTTTTTTATTGGGTTATCTTAAAATGTTTCATGCTTGCTCTCAATAGTGTAATATGGTCGACTGCTTCGCTCTTGGCAGGCGAAGCAGATGGAACAGCTAGAGACACAAAAGTAATTCAGGGTACCCAGCAACACTTTTGATAACCGCTTTCACTCTTTTCTTCGCGCCCGGAAGCACTGCGAAAACTATGTACTTATTGCCAGCACGGAGCGGCACTGCCTGATTTGCTCATCAGATGCTATCAAAATGCGCTCATTGCTGCAACTGAGGAAAACCAGCCAACAGCCGCTACATGGCCTCAGGGGCGTAATTCGGGCCGTCGAAGTACGTCTAGACCGGGAAGAGAGAAAAATCTTTTGAGCGAGTTTCCAAGTTCTCTAATGTGCATAGAGCCGTAATTTCTGGCTGAGGTACATTGTGACCCCCTAATCTAAATACTGGGAGCGTGGGGTGACTACGTTCTGCAAGCATTTATTGTTTGCAAAACTCTGAAAAAAAGTGTTGCAGGGTCCCTTTAATTGCCTTGTATTTATTTGTTTTGTCCACGACGATATAAATGAATCTCTAGGCGAAGCCTGCTACAGCAAGTAAGTCTTCAAGAGCGCGCGCAAACTATTATGATATTGCATTAATGCTTCAAATGGCAAAAAATACCGGATTGTCGAGTCGCCATGTATGCTGCCTCATTGCACTTGTCATTGCATGCTTGAAGGGGTAACCACAAGCAGCGACGGTCAGGAGCCACGCAAGAATCGTAAATCAATAGATACAGCATTCACACGCCGCTGGCATACTCGCGCGCTTTTTGACGGCCAGAAGCAGCCACAAGCGGGCTGCTGTGAACTGTAGTAACGAGCCATGACGGCACAGGACATTGGTGACAGTACATTAATTTTAAACGTGGAGCGTTTCTTAGTTGCACGATGTCCCTCGACCGTCGGCGGCGGCGTCCACACGCTCACTGCGCATGGGCGTCGCGGCGAGGTGCAGGTGCGCGTCTCTCCCCCGTACCCTCCTCGCTCTCAAGAACAGGTGCAGCGGTGCGTGAGGAGCGCGTCTGCGCGCGCATGCGCACCTGTACCCCGCGCTCGGCGTGCTGAGTAACAGGTGTGCACGTGATAGCGGCGTGCTAGCGGCGTGCTGTACACGTGATAGGGGCGTGCGAGCAACCTGACAGCTGCGCGATAGCGGCGCGGAGGGTCGAGTGCATGTATACGGAAGTGTGCGCATGCGCGTCTCTCCCCGTGCTCCTCTCCCTCGAACGCGCGTGGTGGGTATATAAAGCGGAGGAGCGCGGTGCGGAAATCAGTCAAGCGCGTCTTTGCTTGACTTTCGCTTGACTTGACCCCTGCTTGACACCCACCCCCTACGCGACGCATTTACTCGAGTCTCCCCTCGTGGGGAGATGGGCCCAATTTTTTTTTTTCGCTTGTCGCTGTCGCCCACATTTTCTGGTTGTTGTACGTACTGAATTACGTTTTCCGCGTCGCTTCTCGCCCTCGTTGCATGTGGCCGCCCATTCACCTTGGGAAACTCCCTTCTGAAGCGAGCACATGCGCTATGTGCTAATAACGTTATTATCTGGAGATATCTGTGATAGCCATTGACTGCCAGAAAGTGGTTATGCCGGAAACTAAAAAGTATATCAAAAACAGAACTACGACAAACACTTCAGAGCCGACAAATCTAATCTGTAGTCCTTTGCACTAGCCCTTTGCTGCCGATCCGATTCTCCGGATACCCCTAATTCCCATTCGGCGTAGAATTGCAGCGACCGTTTCCACTCTAAGAAATGATGAGAAGCTCTATGGTGGAGACCATGATCGGATGGGCGCTTGTCCATGATGGTTGTGCTGATACAGGAACAACGTCACGAGCGTAGTCCTGTCATGGCGGCCCCCTCGGTGTTTACTTTGTCGAAACCGAAACTTGCACGAGTAAACGAGGCTGTAAATGAATATTTAGGCCACGACCGACTGTTAGTATTTGATTAGTTGGCTGGTGGGCATACATAGCAGCGAAAACAACGTAACACGAACATTTCGTGTCTGTACTTATTTAAGGTATTTAAGATCGTATTTTTAGGCATTAATGAGCATGTCGTCCCTATCTCTCGCGAACTTGAGGCTTGACCCAATGTGCACGCCTTGCTCCGGTTCCAGAAGTCCGCAAAGTCGCGTATTTTTGCACGTCCCCTGTACACCTTGCAAACAGTACCTAGTACTCCAACCCTTGTCTGTTCTGCATGGCGCGAATTTAGCCTGCGAATGAGAAGATGCGGCGCTGCTCGGCGGCAAAAGGATCGATGCTCGTTGCTGTGAGAACTTTCTAATTGTTTCAAAAAGTCGAACTTCAACCGGGGGACGCCGCCTGGCACTTGGCAATGCGTCGCAGCAATGAAATTAAGAAAATAGATCGTTCTGCCGCAGAAGCAGTGACGCAGGCGCAACACGCACCGGGTGTAGCCCGAAAGAACCCATTCCCGTTTGACCCCTTCCCGTTTGAACCCATTCCCGAAACGCCCTTCCCGCTTGACCCGTCCCGTGTGCGCCCGTTCCCGAAACGACCTTCCCGCTTGGGCGCTTCCTGTTACAACCCGTTCCCAAAACGCCCTTCCTGTTACAACCCGCTCCCAAAGCGCCCTTCTCATTTGAACCCGCATCGTTCCAACCCATTTGTATTTCTGAAAATATGCGTTACCGTCTTCGAAACTGTTCTCCAAAATGTGCTTACAAGCAACGGGTCATGCACTGAAAACTTGTATGCAGGAAATTTTCCGGAATCGACCGATATTTCCGGCCGATAAAAGTTTCTGAATGCCTTAGGCCGATACTGCCCTTTTGACACAAAATTTGTAGCGGCGAAAGTGTACTAGAAAGATACCCAATATCTTGAGTAATGCACGCATTGGATTTTTCTGCAGTTGGTGTTCGTACGTGCGGCAGAAATTTATTTATCAGCCGCTCGTATGCTCATTGTTTGGAGCGTAGCTTTGTCTTCGGGTTCGAGAGATCTAGATCAAAGATGTCCGTAGAAGAGACTTTAAAAAGGCAAAAACATGTGCATAAATCTGAGAATTGGCTACTAATGCCTTTCCTGCGTGAGTAATGGGCAGATTTTTTATTTATTTACCGATTCTTTACGGCCTCGTCGGGCTCATGCAGGATTGAACATAAAAACACATCAGTATTGGTTGGCGTAGTTTAAAAACGCGCAACACAAATAAGTAAAAGACATAAATATGTAATAGACGCAAAGAGGTCCGAACGCAAAGGGGTCAGAACAACGATATGCATTCGTAATGTATTCCAATTTTAAAACACCACGATTCAACCAGAACACACATTTCCAATACGTGGGGAAAATTCTTCTAACGATACCGAGTTCACTGTTCGTTCAGTTACTTATTCCAGTAAGAAATTGCACGAGGAAACAAAGAGAACTTTTGAATAGTAATTCAGCTGATTGGCTGCCTAATATTCTTACTATGATGTCTTCTCGCTAAACGTCTGAAAGGCCCTTGGAGGTAGTATTACCGCGACAATTTTAAGTTTCTGTAGTAAAAAAAATTACGCTAGGGACGACCCTGCGCTGCTTAATACTCTATTATGCAAATTGAGTATACTAGAGTGGCGGGAATAAACAGAATCCATAAAACGCAAAGCTAAGTTTATAATTTTCGCCGCTTCTCATGAATGCGATTTTTTATAGCCAGATGTGGCATATGTATCCAGATACATAGGGTTTCTTTATTTTTATACATCTTTTGTCTTTTATAGTTTTCATCTGTTTCTTTTCGACATTGATGTACACTTGCGCTATTATAACCATTAAATGTGTTAGTCCGCCAAATACGATTTCTTTCAAAGTGAGGGTGTTTTTGCGATTTTTTTATTTGTGCTTCCGCGGCGCTTTTCTGGGCTTTTTTATTTTATCATTTTTGGTAACGGAGTATCAGATAGTTTTGATTTATTTAGTTCACTTTTAACATTTGTTGTCTTTTCTGGAGGGGGGGTTTTCAAATATTTGTTTTTAATAGTTATTTACTCATCCTTTGAGGAATATCTTGAATCTTGAGTTAAAGTTAGCTCAAGAGTGTGGATAAAATATATGTTTGTGTATAAACCTTCGGTTGATCGGGTGTGTTAGTAGTTCCTCCTCACACTCTTTCGGGACACGGCCATGATGGCGTCGCTTTAATGCAATAAAACTTAAGGGCCTGGTGTTTTGGGGGTGGATCTAAAGAAGCTAGAGACGAGAGTCAGTCGACCGAACAAGTGCAAACGAGGGCAGACGCAGGGCGACCCTCGCGACCTAAATACATTTAGTTAAGTGCATTTAGTTATTTTGCTGTTTTCGTTTTCATAAGCAACGTGTTTGTTAATTTGTTGTTAATTTGTTATTTGATGTGTTAATTTAAAAGATTTGTTTGCTAATTTAAAAGTTCTGTTTGTTAATTTGTTAATTGTTAATCTGTTTGTTAAGCTTTGATAATTTAAAAGATTAAAATATTTGTTAATTGGTATAACTTGAATTGTAACAAATTAAAAACAATATGAAAATGTTTTTATAACGTTTCATAAACTGCGTACGTTATTCCGGGAACGGACTAAATAGCAAAATACGAAACTGGAACGTTCTTTCGCCCCAGGTTGAAATGGGAAGGAACAAACGGGAAGGTTTAAATGGGAACGGGTTCAAACGGGAACGGGCCAAGTGGGAAAGGGCGAAACGGGAAGGTCGTTTTGCGCCGAGTTGAAACGGGACGGAAGAAGCGGGAAGGGCGAAATGGGAATGGGTTCAAACGGGAACCTCCCCACGCACCATGTAGAACGGGCTTCAAGACGTAGCGTTTACTCGATTTCACAGCGGCGTTTGCTGACTGTTGCTGTGTGTGTTGTCCGCAATGCATTTCAATTCTGTCGCTTTTATTCTGCACTTTTTTTTTCGTCCTGCACTGACTCTATTCTACAACTCGTACAAGAAGTGGAGGGAGTCACGGGCAACATCGAGACGTCGTGTGACTAACCGGTAGAAGAAGAAGATACACGGTATTCATTTCAACATCAAATGATGCCAGGGGTACATTCAAAAAGCCAACAATGGGCTTGACGGGGAATGCACCCCCTACAAGTTCGGCATACAGTGGTAGCACTGGTACTAGACGCCAAAAGAACATTTTAAAATCGCACATCATTGCCGAAATTCTACATAATATGCACAGTCCTGGGATACGTTTTGCCGTTTGCCTGCAGTGACAAGGACAAGGCATGGTATGACATGGAATGCGTCAGCAATGGCAGGTACCAAGCCGCCCTTCGACTGACATACCACATTTCGAAGGCATCTCTCTCCACGCACTCTCTCCACTATCACGGTGTGTGCCATTCTATCACTCTGTCTGTTTGCTGACCCGACAATTTTGTCAGCGCGAACCCCTTATTTGCGCACACAACAAAGAAACGTCAAATTACAGAGTTTCACGGTGAAAAACTACGCACGTACCTGTTCATTGGGCTGCAATAGGATGGGGGGCCCTGGTCGTGGTGCCCGGTCACGGGGGACGGGCCACACGGTCGGCACGACGGACCAGGTGTGCGTGTCGGTGGGCAGCGTGATGGCCCTTCCCGTGAAATCGTACAGCTGTCCGGGTGGTGTCATGGCGCCCGCGTAGAAGTAGCTCTTGTATCGGGGGTCCCAGTACAGCGCCACATCGCCCTCTTCGAGCACGGCCGCTCGAGATGAACCCGGCTCCATGTGGCTGCCGGTAGGGCAGGTGAGCTCGGCGTGGAGGGAACTTGCCAAGAGGTTGGGGGGCTGTTTCCGAAGGCTCGCGAAGCCGAGGATGCGATGCTGCGGCTGGCTGCTTCTTCTTCGCAGCTCGTGAGCTCGTACTCCCGTGTGGCAGTGGTGGTGGTGGTGGCACATGCAAATGACGCATACCCAGTAGGGGGATCGGCAAAGGAGAGATTTTTCTTGAAAATGAATCAGATAAGGCAAAATGGTAGACAAGGACAGATGATTTATTCTGTAGAATAAAGGGGTCATGTAGACAAAATACAAGTTTGTTTTATTCGAAAGATATCTTGTTTTATAGTGCCCACAGCGCTTGCGCGGCAGCAAATCATGCCGAATTTACTGATAAATTAATCAATTTAGGTTAAGATATTTATTCTCCCGCCAAATCTGTGTTTCCGTAACGTCAGCAAAATCATAAGTACGCGTATTAAACTTCCACTGCGCCATTCAGAAGAGCCTTGCTTGCCGTATGTGCTCCCAGATGGCGCTACCATACTCAGCCATGGACCGTTGTCCGCCGTTGCTTTGTTTTTGACCGTATTTGCACCTGACTTGTTTCCGTTACCGTTTTCTTGAATCATGGGGCATCCTCGACAAACAAGGTCACTTGAAACAACGTCGCTTACTCCAATCGGCCAGTGTCGTGTAAGATAATTCCATAGCGGCGGACGACTTTTCAGCCAAAAAGACATAGTGCGCACAGTACCAACGGCAGTGCGCATCGTTTTTTCTATGCTTACGTGTATTTTCCTATTTTCCTAACTTTCATTGTTTACCGAACAATTCTAACTCCTGTGAAATGAGTATGCATTATATTTAACCGCAAGGAACTCGTTCGACAAGCTTATACACCGTGCCCAATCTGCGTTTGCGTTCTGCCAGCCTCAGCCAATCGTACGGCTGGGCATATATGACATCTTAGAGAGAGACATAAATAAACTTTTAAAGAAAACGAGCAAATTTTGTGCTAGATGGCAGGGGCACCAGCCCTGTGGGGGGGGGGGGGGGGGGGGGGGGGGGCGTCCTTAGTTCGGGATGCCCTGATCCTGGCTGGCTGGACTCTTGCGACGACTTGTTGCGCCGCAAGGTCCCAGCTGGTCAGTCGGTACACCCACTGCTAGTAAGTAGGGTTGGGGATTGGAGATAAAGACGGGGACGGCTGGCATAGGCCTCCTGCGCTGCCCAGGGGGCGCTGCGCAAGCGGCTTCCGGGCAGTACTTCCGGGTAGTACAAAGCTGCGCGGGTCCCATGTTGACAGAAGCAAAATGAGCTCGACGCTCCCGATTATTTTGCGACGTGGTCACCAGCTCATCCCCGCCGCGTCCGATCTATTTCAGCGATCAACTTGGCATTAGGGGGAAAAGCTTTGCAGCGCTAAACACGTTTACAGCGCCGACGAAAGCCACGGGACCGTGACGGCGTCTGCTACTCGCAGGTTCACGATCGATGGTCGTACGAAGTGAAATTTTAAGTGAAATGTCTAGTTTAAACTAATACTCTGGGTGACAAAGACTTCTCAAAAACAGCCGATCAAAAAAGAAGAGTGACGCAATCGGCGATCATCGCGCTTTAAAAAGCCAGCGAGTCTGGCGGACCGCAGGCTCGCCTGCTGCGGTGCGCCGCTCTTTTGCGTACCTGCACACTATGCGTGCACTTTCATTAAACAGTGCTCGTTTGCGTCGCCGTTACGAATACATGGTGCATCGTTAGCTTGCCGTTTTGTTGCGTGTCTCAGTGACAAAATGCCCCGACCGTCAGAAGCGTGAAATCTGTTTTGCATTCCGAAATTAGTGGCCGTAAAACAAAGTGGTCGGGCGAACTAAGAGGCCGCTCGCTTTCCTTGTTTGCTCTCACTTTACTTAATTACGCTCTTGCAGTATACATTCCCAGTTCGCACTTAATAGCCTAGAATGAGGGTCAGCAACGGCCGAGTTCCATGCAGCCGACACGGCGGAGGGCTGGACGGCAAATAGGTGAAGGGGGGGAGGAGGAGGAGGAGGAGGGGGACTTTGAATGCAAAGAGAAAAAATTTAATATTTGACAATAATCTGGCGAAGTGTGAAGATGGGGGGGGGGGGGGGACAATTCAACTGGAGGACGCCAATTCTCCGTTCTTGTCTCGCTGTCTAACTCCATTTGAAGTCAAAACTGGCGTGTCGGCGTTCAGATTCGACGACCCCTGCACTAGAAAACCAACAGATGTTATAGAAGTACACATCTCTGCAGGCAGCGGGCGTGTGATTTGGTGCGTGTTTTGCGTCCTTTAATAGCGCTTAATTTGATTATTTAATTGGCGCTATTGCCCCACCTACTCGCTAGTATACATGAACCCTGCCGTTCGTAAATCGTGCGGCGTAAAACGTTACGCAAGAATCATTTAGTTTGCGAAAATACGAAACAAAATTTCCACTCGTTTCAAAGGCGGTGCTAGGCCAGCTGTCAGCTGAGTCGGCTGCGCAATTCTTGCGTTCGCTTGCATGCTCCCGATGAAGCAACCTTTTGCAGTTACCTCAAGATGTAAGATGAGCAGCGTTCCGTGTTCATGCTACTCGTGAACTTTCCTTTGTCGACCGCACGCAAGAAGAAAAAACTAACTTTCGTCAAACAGTTAAAGCACCCGACCTGGCGATACTAGAGTGAACTAGAAGAAGAACTAAAACTTCTAGTACACTCTAGCGATACTGTCCCACGCCGCGACCACCGCGACAGCTCGCTCAAAAGAAAGCCGACAAATCGGCTTCTTTTATCGGGTATTATTTTGTTTAGCCTCTGCAGCTACTTTAAGGGCTATTTCATACAGTATGCAGTCATTTAAACACGCCACAAAGCGCCACAACCAACTTTCACTCTGGCTTGTAATTGAAAACACATGAAGGGCGGCGAGGGTCGTCTGCTTTTGTACTACCCAGAGGCGTCGGCCGCTAGGGGCGCTGCATGTCGCCAAAACTCCAGCGCAGGAGGCCTATTCCCATACCAGGTGGTATAGGGTGCCAGGGGATGGGCCGCAGGCACAGGTCGTGTAGTATTGGGTAGGGTACATTTTGTGGAGGAGGGTACGGTGGGGGTCAGAGTTAGTTTGTAGCCTTCGGAGGGTACTGGCTTGGTGACGGCTTAAGGCGAGGATGAGGGAGAGGATATCTGCGGCGGCTGAGTCGGTAGTGGGTGAGGAGATCAGGGGGGGTGGGAGCTGCCCCTACTTCCTCGCACGCCGTGACTCATGGTGGAATGGAAACCGCGCTGACCTGTTTGCAGCCTCCCTCGCCCTATAACGACGACTTTCCGACCCAAGAGCGAAGAAACGGTCCACCACCACCCGGCTTCGGTGAACGTTATTCGTTCAAGTTCAGCCACTCTAATCTGGCTGCGCCCACGCACTCAACTCCTGGTGATTCCACCACGCCACTCGCAACGGCCTTTCAACGTCGCTCACCCTTCTACCATATGAACACCGATGTGTGGTTATGCAGACTGAATGCTTTTTTTTTAAACTTTACGGCGTCACATCGCAGCAGGACCGTTACTACCTGATGTACGAGCTCCTGCCATCCAGCTTAGCCTCCACCTTGCCGGAGCCTGAAGCCCAACCCTACGACGAGCTCAGGGCAGTCGTTCTCCCGTGGGCGCTGCATGGCACTTGGCAATTCGTCGCAGCAATGATCACGCGCTATGGTCAGTACCTAAAACCACACGCGCCAGCCGCCCAGCCCTGTACCACCCCTGTCGAAAACCGCCTTCCTAGCACCAGCATGCTGGCGTCCGTGGTACCGCGCCGCAACGACGTTATCCCCGCTACTACCACACTTTGCATCGTGGACGGCAGCCGAGCGACCACGATGAATGACTGCACCTCGACACTAGCAGTCCAGTCCGTCGCCCAATGTATCTGCGCTGCCGCCCCGCAGCAATTAATCTCCGGGCTGGTCTCTGAAGAAATCGCTTTTACCACCTTTCATGCAAACGGCTACCGTGGACCCAAGCGCGATTTCGGCAATTACTACGCCACCCGCCGCGGTGGCTCAGTGGCTAAGGCGTTGCGCTGCTGAGCACGAGGTCGCGGGTTCGATTCCCGGCCGCGGCGGCCGCTTTTCTGATGGAGGCGAAAAGCAAAAACGCCCGTGTGTACAAGATTTCGGCGCACGATAAAGATCCCCAGGTGGTCAAAATTAATCCGGAGCCCTCCACTACGGCGCGCCTCATCGCCTGCGTTGCGTCGGCGCGTTAAACCCCACAATCAATCAATCAAATCAAGCAATTACTACGCCATTTTCGGCGACACAGCTGGAGACGTCAGTCGAAGTTTCTGCTTCACGACGCATATCGAACATCTGTGACGTGGCTGCCGCGTCCACTACACCTCCACTGCAATCACCGAGAATCACAAACGAAACGCACACGCTGTTACTCGTAACCAACCGCGAGGAACGCCCGTCCTTCGACGAGCTGTCACAGTCCCGTGCGACCTACCGTTACCAGGACACCGACGGTAGGAACGGTGTCACCAACAACTCGCTGGCCCACGCAACAAACCCGGGCAACACGACTCTAAGGTGGAGCTGTAACGTGATCAGCATATGGCTGAGTGGGCGCAGAGTTTGGGAGACACAAGTCCCGCACGTCCTAGGAATGAGCTGCAAGGTAAATGTGTCGGAAACAAACCCTCTCCAGACTTGACACCACAACCTTAAGCAGTAATTATTGCCGTCGAGCTTAAACGCCGCCTTCGACTTCGCAAGCACCGACCACGATGGCGATCGTCTGCGCTGGCACGGCAGCAAGAATAACGCGTTAGCCGCCTGCTCCGATACTGATAACGCCTGATGCGAAGGCGATGCATTCATCGTAGTTTTCGCGTTCACCATTTCTTGCATGCGGTGACTTCTGCATAACGAAAATGCCGCGGTCATCACCGGCGACATCTTTCGTTTCCAAGTCAAGCATATGCCTCGATGCTGAGCCCGACTCTACCCTCTCCACCCCAACTCCAACGTTAAAGTCGTTTTACACCGGCGCACTCGCAGTGTGGAACGTTGCGCTTAAAATGCCCGCCCTTCCTGACCCATTCTGCCATCTGCATTGATGTGGATAGTGGCGGCAGACTGAGATCAGACTGCCCGATTCGTAGTAAAGATCGTCCGCTGCTATACTTCCAGCACGTGCACCGAAGGCTACAATGCTCTCCGGAAGCCCTTAAGATAACGACTTGGACCCGAAGATCTTATGAATGTGACCACTTTAAAATCTTAGATCCCCTTTGACGGGGACTGTCACAGTGAAGGACCTTGCTAAGGGCTATCCAGCGGCTCGAGGCTGCACTGGGCAAGCAACGGCGAAAGGAGAACCCGCACTCCTCTCGGCCTCCTCCTGCGGGAGCGAGGGCTAGGGGAGACAGCGGCGGCACTCCAAGTAGCCCGCGCCGACCAGACGCAGGCCTCGGGGTCGGCCCGACGCCGCAGTGAGCGGCGAAGACCACGGGACGGTGAAGCCCCTGCGAGCAGTAGTATTAACTCTATGCCTGCGAGGCCTGACCCGTCCCCGACTGCAGGAGATCCAATAAAGTCCTTTCTCTCTCTCTCTTGCCCGTGGTCACACCTTGTACACATTGTGCGCATTTGTTGTGCGCGCTGCGATAGTGCTCGCTTCAAAGACACATGGGAAAGTGCCTGTTACTTTCGGGTCCAACCCACCTTGCACTTCGTCTACTTCTCACGCCGAGTATCATCATCATGTCGTACATCATCTGGTTCTCATACCCATCCACATCTCATTCCTGGGGCTGGGATTCTGGGTTGCTGCTCGAAATAAACGCGCCGTTTCGCCTGCCTCTTCGACGTCTCTTCTGGGTGACGGCTGTCCTTGACGTATCCCTCAATGTACTTATGCAGCCTTCGTCGGTGCTCGTGCTACCCTGTGTATGTAGTTTGCCGCGCTAGTTTGTTGTTCATGTTCTTGTTTTCCATTTGTCGCGCTCTGCGCTAGGGGGATGGGGGGAGGCCTTTATCGGCCACTTCGTCATCAACTGCAAACGCCCCACCGTCATCATCATTGCCCGCTGCCTCCATCTTCACCAGCGCGTGGCGTCGGCAGGAAGGCAAGAGCACGCGCTACAGAGAGATAACCCCCAGGCCTCTCTGTGCCACACATCTGCGGCGCTGATTGGTTCGACGGTTCCTGCTGCCACCGAATCGCATTTGTAAATAAAAGTAGGCCCAGCGCACGACAACATCGGCGCCTACAGCCCCTGTAAGATAGATGGCGGAAAAAAGAAGAGGAACGAAAAAAAAATAAGTCAGCTTGATCAGAATAGCTTTAGCATGGTAAACGAGCCGTCTTCGAAATGAACCAATGGATGGCTTGAGAAACATACCTAAAGCAGTGCCCTCGCTTTGTGCCCGCAGAAGATGAAAACAATGGGAGAGTGAACGGCAGTTCAAAACTTTCCAAACGTTTTTGAAAATTAAAATATCGGCGGTAAACAAAGAAGAAATGCTCATCAGATTCAATTTCCTTACAAAAGTTGCACAAGGAAGGCGTTGTCAGATCTGCTCGATATGGGTATCAATTTAGTGAGGGGACACCACATCGAAAAGAGGTCAGTGATACTTACCACGAGGCGAAGAAAGCTTCTTTTCCTTCTTTCCTTCTTTCAAGAGCTTCTTTTACACCGGAACTTGAGGTGTTACCCGCCGCGGTGGCTCAGTGGCTAAGGCGTTGCGCTGCTGAGCACGATTCCCGGCCGCGGCGGCCGCTTTTCTGATGGAGGCGAAAAGCAAAAACGCCCGTGTGTACGAGATTTCGGCGCACGATAAAGATCCCCAGGTGGTCAAAATTAATCCGGAGCCCTCCACTACGGCGCGCCTCATCGCCTGCGTTGCTTCGGCGCGTTAAACCCCACAATCAAATCAAACTTGAGGTGTTTAAAGCTCAGAAGAAGTGTGCAGCCCGTGATCACAGGCGGCTTGGGCCAGCAGATATTGGCGATTACGGGCGAGCAACACGCAATCGAACGGGGGAGGAAGCATCTCTACAATCAGTAAAGCAAATGTTGGTGCCATATCAGCGGCTTCATTAAGGGAAAATCCACAGTGCTGTCAGCCAAGCAAGCCTAATTGCAAACACATGAGTGGGGGCGCAGGAATAACAACTTTTTAAGCAAGCAATAATCGTTCCCAAAAGAGAGCCATGCACTCGGAAAGAAGTCCTTGAGCAACATCACTGAAGATTGCTGAGAATGATATTTTAGGAAGGCGAAAAGAACAGCAACAAATTTCGCTTAAAGATGCGATTATATTCTGGCAAACGCAATGAAAGTTACCAATTCAATGCCCGAGAAAACATACCCAACCCAACTTTCTCATCTTTCCACGAAGCATCGGTTGCCATGACCGAGCACCACGGGTACTCAGACTGGTCAGCCAGGATAATGTTATTACATTAGGCAGGGGAAACGTAGCATTTTATGGAAAATATCATCAAACGAAATCTTCACTACTGCGGATGTGAGCTGGAAGACTTGAACTGAAAGGAGGGTGGGGTTCAATGAAGGAAGTAACGAACTGGCAAAAATGACTTCTGGGTGACGGAGACATATATGAACCGAAAATGACATTGAGTGTTGGATAACAAACAGCCTGGCCTGTGGCCCTGATATTGGGAACTCAAGGAATTTGCAAATGCATGGACTGTTCACTTTTTGATGCTGGAATTCAGCGTTTGAACACCAGCCTCTATCTTGAACACACGAATCGGCACGGTAACCAGTAGGCATTAGCAAACAGCGCAATGCTTGTCGTTCCAGCGTCACAAATAGCAGGAGCCCAGATGTCGGGGAATTAGAGAACACAACACAGACAAATCGCAAAGATTGGAAGAACACACATGCAGTTCATCATCAAGAGCATATCTCCTCTCAGACCTGTTCGCTTGTGGCTAAGACCCCTAAGTAGAGCTACAGCACGGGAGCCTTTCGCTGCTATATGCTCATGTGTAGGCGCCAATTCAATTTACTGTCATACATGACTTTAAGATATTTTATCGAATCAAACGGACGAATGGATTGTTGATAGGATAAACGAAATCGATTTTTGGTCTGTAAGGGGGAAACACGAGAATGCCTAACTTCATTAATGTTTAACGAAACTTTCATAGCTTCCATCCACACTTCCAGGCCGTTCACATATTACTCGGTGAATAGGTATAGAGCTCAAGAACACCTTAAATAACTTTGGGGAGTAACAGATCCCTGCGGGACTCCACGAACTGCTTATCAGATTCTTTGTGAATGCGCATACCAATCAGGAGATGGGCCAATCACAAGCGCTTTGGAAAGCTCCAAAACACAACACCGAGCCTAGTGTGCGGGTGGGTGGCTTTTGAGCTTTACTGATGGTCCCAAATACCAGGAGCGCTGGTGAAGCAGGATCGCGAAGTGCTCGAGCAGCGAGTCACCACGGGCACATGATTTAATAGATGTTTTTTAGCACTCGTTATGCCCCGTTTGTTCCGTACGTACCTTGTTGACTGGAACCGGAGTGCGCCTGTGCGCGAGGCACGGCGAGAAGCACACCCCCTACCGTAACGACCGAATGGGCGGGTATGGCGAGGGCCACCCCGTGGAACGAATCACCATGCTGAAACGAATGCGCAAGTGCCCAGTCGTGTCCCTATCAACACGCTACCAACGGAAAGGCAAGGGACAGTCGACGGGGCAGTAAACGCGAACACGCTCTTATTGCAGTGGGCTATTCCAACGCCATCTAGATTTCGAGGAGGCTTTGGCTATGCTCGCAAGGGTCAACGACCAATTGTTGCCATGACGGCGCCTGAGCCCTCCGCCTGCCGCGAAATGTGTTCCCGGAGCGTGTTTTTCTTTCTACTTCGACCACTGCGTCTGGAAGAGTAGTTAAAGTGAGGGAAAGCGGTGGGGAAGCATTTGATCCCGCTATTGCTGTATCAGACCAAGCAAATCTGCAGTGCTCCAAACAATGGCAACGAAGTGTTAAATTCGCGTTCAAGATGGTCAGCGCCAAGCTGGGCTGTACCGGCGTAAGAGCCGATCGGTAATATAATGTATCTAGGACGTAACTGAGTTCACCCGATTGCTAAGGCAGAAATTTTCTGTCGTGCATTCTTGCAAACAATCTTCTGTATCCTTTTGTAACATATGTAAATGCTCTTTTCATTGACACCGTATCCAACCATGCTCGTCTCTTCGTCTTCCGCTTTATCGCGTGCACAGGATCCAAGAGAGGGGTCTTCGGCGGTAAACAAAGCACAAACCGTAAACGAGGTTTAACTATACCGACGTCAAAAATTCAGTCAGACATCGTCATCTTCGCTCCGCGGTTTCATTTGTAGTCTCGTGACGATGTGTGTGTGCGCGTGTGTGAAGTGTTGTGCAAGCCCTCCGACCCCGCCTTTCTACGCCCACGCACGAGCCTCGTTACCCCCCCCCCCCCCCCCCCCCCTGTTCTACCAATATCCTGTTACTTTACGGGAAAGAAAGGTTCCGCTTCGCAAGCTTGGAGGCGCGGGTGATAATCGCACCGGACTCGCGAATCCCGTTCGGAAGGGACACCCCTTGTTTCTCTGACACGCAACGCCCGCGAGCCGAACAATGATCGTTGAAAAGGGCTTACAATGAGGCAAGTTGGTGATCCCTCAGCAAGGAAAATATCTGCTAACACGGGCGACAAAACTGGTTACGGATTTTGCGTTAAGGATTTTTTATCAATTGCTAGAGTTATATTTGAAATCTTTGTACATTGATTTTGTGGGGATTTGTACGTGCAAGATGACGGCGTTTGCAATGGTTCGGGTTTGGCGGCCGTGCTGTTAGATATATTTGTGGCTGCAGGGGACACAAGAATCAGGGCAGAGCTTAGGCACGTGAAAGTGTTAACAACGTGAGGGTTTGACCTAGTTGGTACTCCATAGTGCAAATTTAAAGCGCAACAAATTTAGACAGAAGGACGAACGGCACAAGGACAAAGCCTGTGTATGTAGCCTGTGTATGCAGATATGTAAGATATGTAGATCACTGCCTAATAGACCTTGACACCAGGCTCGGATCCGCAGGCACCTCCGAAAGATTGATAAACAATTTCAAGAATGTCTTCGGCATGCTCGAATTCACCCACGAGGTCCCTGAGAATTTATGCATTGTGTGCCTAATCCTACATATAACAACAGGTACGACTCACACCTGCTGGATGTACAAAACTAGGTCGGAAAAAATGGCTCTTGAGGCCCGACTCGGCACATCCAAAAAAGTTAAAGGGGGCATTGCAGTGTCTTGCTTGACACAGGCCATCAGAAAAACATGCTACCCCCTCACCGACGAAAGGTACGCCCTGCGAACTTCTAGGTTCAGGAATCATAGATACCCACACAGCGGCGTATACGCGTTTCCTAGTCAGTACAGCCAGCCGTCACCTGAGCTTGCTTATGGGGGTTATATCACAGCATAAACCTACCTAAGCATAAAAACCACCCAAACTGCAATAAATAACAGCCCAAAACGGGACCTGCAATGGTTGAATACCACGGTGCAGAAAAATATTCAACAGAAAGAGCCGAAACCGACCTAAAAGGGGAAAACCCGCAAAAACGTTCAAGAAGCAGTAGCTGAAACTGACCAAAAGGCAACGAAGTACCCGAAATCCCATTTATAATGCATAAAGATGTCAAAAATAGATTATATGCGTTATAACAAATGTTAATATTAAAATATGACAAACCCTTGAAAAAAATCACGCCATATCCACGGAATGAATGATGATAAGTGGAGCGAAGCTCGAGTAGGGGAGATCATCGGTAACCGTAACTCTCCCGTGAAAGTTCGCCCATTACATCATTAAGAAAGACGTAAGACTGTGTGCGTACATTGTACGAGTCAACTTTTATTTTGTTCTTTTATTTTGTTCTTGTTCGTTTGTTGTTGTTGTTGTAGGGTTTGTGAGGCTGAAAGCAAGCGCTCGTATCGGCAGGCAAACCCCGATGCAGTGAGAGCTCGCGAGGCGGCTGCAAAACGCATCAAGCGAGCTGAGCCCGAAGCTGCCGACGCGTGGTTTAAGCGCGACTTTCTAGACGAGATATTTAGGGCGAACTTGTGCCCGAACAAGACGAGAGGAAACGAGCAAAGGTCCTTGCGTCTCGTTCGATATCCGAGAACGACTGCCTGCGTTCGTGGCGTGATCTCTTGCGTGATCTCCCCCTCGCAGTGCCCGTGCGCTCGCGCCTCCGTTGGCGAACACAGACAAGCTCGCGCTCCCGGTGCCAAGTTTGCGCTGCCGGTTGCAGCCGGTTCTTGCGCGTGCAACGCGGCCCACTTTGCGACATCTCCGAAGCATGCGGCGGTCACGTACCACGAGACACAAGGGATGGACAGACCCATGGCTTTAGGAGCTTCGCCCCTAAAACAAAAAAAAAGCAGTAGTGGAATTTGAATCCGTGTTACGTAGGGTGTTTCCTTCGCAGGAGCGGAGCTACTACACTATGAGACAACGCGTTTCCGAGCGATTAAATTAAGGGCCACATGCACGCTGACATAGCTTCAAACATGCCCCTAGATGGAGTTAAATTTCGCCTCTCCATCTTCTTGGCGAACTGATGGAGGCGAAATAGTGATGTTCTTTTGATGTGCGAGCCGAGAGGACGATCTCGACTCGCTCCGATGACCGACGACCGATGCTTGGAGCGGGTGAGGGATGAGGACTGCCTTCCTTGCTGGATATTAGGTTTATTTACATTATTTACATGACTCCACGTTTACATCACGTCAGAGTGACGGCTACATTGTCACTCTGACAGCAGCAGCCTGTTCGGCCGAGATCTATCCTGAACTAGATCCCCTCTCGACCGACCCCCGACAAAACCCAACACTCCGGTTTTGATACGAAAAACCCCGCCTTCAAGAAGGGGGCGTACAAGAAAGAGAGAAAAAACCATTTAAACAATTAATAGAAACCATTGATTGGCCACAGGAACCAGCCAATCACACACATGTCCCCACCTGCGGTCACGTGACCTAACACTCTCTCTTACACACTCATAGTGCGTTTCCTACGCACGCTGTTGCACCCGGCCAGAAAATGCAGGCCATCTGCGGCCTAAAGTGAACCATCCATAACGTTCAGCGGGCGGCATCTGCACAAACAACAGCCAAGCCGAGGGCCCGGAGCGGTCCCCGCGCGGCTGACCTCCCTCCGCGCGACGCCTCCCCACGACGTCGGGCGTCTGCGCGCGCGGCGTGACAATGAGGGTTGCTAATTCCCTCCCAGACTAAAGGGGCGCCGCCGGCCACCTGAACAGACCACGGGGAGAGACGCTGCCAGCCGAGGCGACCATCGTCGAGGCGAACGACCCGTCGACGAAGAGCGCCCGCCGCCGAAGTCGAAGATTTTCCAAACTTACACCGCGCGCGCTGTCAACACTAAGAGATACGATCATCTGGCCGCCCGTCAGCTTGTTATGCCGAATGACCCTGCCACCCTCGACGCGCCAGAGGCACTCAGACTAATCGCCCCCATCCTTTGACACACGAAAGGACGGGCACAACAGCTCTCCGCGGCTCCGAACTTGGCGTCCGCGCGGCTACATGAAAGGGACACGGGAAAGTAGCCACCAGCGGAGGCGACGCCAATACATGGGCCACCGGCGGCCTTCATTAATTACATGCGGAGCCCGAACTTAACACCTCCGCACTAAGAATGTTGTCCGTACACTAGCTGTACGTACAACATTAACTCTCCTGCAGGTTATGTCTTACGGCAGAGACAGAACTAAAAAAAACACGCTCAAGCCGTTACGCAAGTACAATACAACGCGGGTACAATACAGTACAACAAAAAAATTAACCCGCTACACACCAACCCAAACACCACAACGCGCCGGCCAACTGCACCAAAAACGGATACAACACGGCATACTCAGTGCCTTTGCCTAGCCATGGCTTGCGCAACATCAAACAATAAACGAAGACGCTCAACTACAGGGCCCGTGAGAACAAACTCGTGGCACCCTCTACCATTAAAGGCAACCAACCCCACGAAGGGTATAAATGTTACAACTTGACAACTGGATGAATGACACCATCCATCCTTAACCGTTCAGCGCATGTAGGAACATTCTTTCACTCTAATGAAAGAAAAAAAAACAACACCCGAACAAAACCCAAACGTACCAAAAGAGGCTACTCCTGTACAAATAAAAAAAAACGTTTAAGGAAGTTCAGCGCCTCTTCACGCACTCGCAGACGCCTGTTCTTTCAGAATGCGACACAGATTGTTCGTCCCTGTTGCGGTTCACTTGCCGTCCCCATTCGATGTACTGAAGGTTCACTTTCCAGTACTTCAGACACTAGTTCACACACAAGCGCCACAAGGGGGCCCTACTTGCACATTCCATGGCCCACCATGACCACATGCCAACGAGCGCAAATAAAGAAAGGCACTCGCCATTGTACTCAGAGGTAAACTCCCTACCGTGCTGTAACAGCGGCTCTAGTGCTCAAGAAGACAGCGTTAAATCTGCCAAGCTGGGCTACTCTCAAATCACACGACTTACAACAGCTGAACGCACCCAACACATGCACAAAAAAAAAAAAACTAGCAACAAGGGGGGAGAACTACAATACAGGTGAAACTAACAATAATTGCCCTCTGAGCGATCCCTACGCACCCAGAGAAAAAGACGCTAACAACTAAGTGTGCGCCAAACAACACTGACCCGTTCTGTCTAGCACTGCACACTCTTCAGCGCAACCCCCCTTCCGCGGCGGCACACACCGACCGTCGCACGGAAACTGATTCCGTTTCGTGCGCCACCAGCTGATTCTACATGAACCCTGGTTTGGCTCGCGGTGTCCTCTGCTCCCGGGAGAGAAGGAACACCCTACTCCGCGGTAGCGCGTACGACGATGTCGCACCTGCGCCGCCACACCTGCCCCCGCGTTCCGCGTTCTTGGGCCCGTCTGAATCGCCCTACGCGCAAGACGCCGCGGGCCGCCTGCACTTTCATGCTTCGCGCACGGAAGCTCAACAATTGGGCGCGCCGTTCCGCTGCCTTTGCATGCCCCATGTGCTGCCTCGGCGACAGACAGCTGCTCATTGTCCGCCTCCACAGAAAGAAGTTCGGCAGCTAAGACATCTGCCTCGCGAGATTCCACGATCTCATCGGTAGCAGTGGGAACGCTACGGTGTCGCTCAACAACTGGGGTGGCTTCGGCCACCTCCACTACATTCCCACTCTCCTCATCCCGTGGCGCTCGAAGCGCCCACGAGGGAACAAACACTGTAAAACCATTGGTATCGTCTTCGAGTCTACCAATCCTGCGAAGCTTCGCTTTTTCGTAAGCGATCTCCGCTCTTCCTTGCGCTAATTGAGCACTGAGCTCCTCAGCCGTCCACACGGACGGGCTACCCGCGCCCCTGCTACCCGCTAGCCTTGCTTTTTCCAAAGCGTGCTGGGCATTTTTGAGAGCTAATTCAGCTCTCAACTCCTCGATCTCGAGCACAATGGCACTAACCTTCCGGTCGGTGCCGCGACATCCCGTTAGCATAGTGGCCATGGTGAACCCGGAGAAAACAAATCAGGGCCCACCTGTGCTCGCTCCGGGTTCGGTCGGGTCGCAGTGTCGCTGGTGCAGCAACTCGTGGACCCGATGCGCCGCTCTCGCCGCTGGGATGGGGCCGCGCTCCCTGGGCCAGAGCCCACGAGGCCTCCCGCTGAGGTGTCGCCCCGTTCAACCGCGGCTTACGCCGCCCTGGGCCAGAGCCCACGAGGCCTCCCGCTGAGGTGTCGCCCCGTTGAACCGCGGCTTTCGCCGCCCTGGGCCAGAGCCCACGAGGCCTCCCGCTGAGGTGTCGCCCCGTTGAACCGCGGCTTACGCCGCCCTGGGCCGAAGCCCCCGAGGCCTCCCGCTGAGGTGTCGCCCCGTTGAACCGCGGCTTACGCCGCCCTGGGCCGGAGCCCACGAGGCCTCCCACTGAGGTGTCGCCCCGTTGCCGTTGAATCGCGGCTGCTGCCGCACTGAGCCGGAACTCACGAGGCCTCCCGCTGAGGTGTCGCCCCGTCGATGCTTGGAGTCTGGCTCGTCGTTAGTCGGAGCCGAACCTTGCGTTGAACGAGTCTCTCCGCAACGCCCCACCAGCTCCAGCCGATCGTCGTGGTCATCCTGCCGACTGCGCCAGTTAAATTTCGCCTCTCCATCTTCTTGGCGAACTGATGGAGGCGAAATAGTGATGTTCTTTTGATGTGCGAGCCGAGAGGACGATCTCGACTCGCTCCGATGACCGACGACCGATGCTTGGAGCGGGTGAGGGATGAGGACTGCCTTCCTTGCTGGATATTAGGTTTATTTACATTATTTACATGACTCCACGTTTACATCACGTCAGAGTGACGGTTACATTGTCACTCTGACAGCAGCAGCCTGTTCGGCCGAGATCTATCCTGAACTAGATCCCCTCTCGACCGACCCCCGACAAAACCCAACACTCCGGTTTTGATACGAAAAACCCCGCCTCCAAGAAGGGGGCGTACAAGAAAGAGAGAAAAAAACCATTTCAAACAATTAATAGAAACCATTGATTGGCCACAGGAACCAGCCAATCACACACATGTCCCCACCTGCGGTCACGTGACCTAACACTCTCTCTTACACACTCATAGTGCGTTTCCTACGCACGCTGTTGCACCCGGCCAGAAAATACAGGCCATCTGCGGCCTAAAGTGAACCATCCATAACGTTCAGCGGGCGGCATCTGCACAAACAACAGCCAAGCCGAGGGCCCGGAGCGGTCCCCGCGCGGCTGACCTCCCTCCGCGCGACGCCTCCCACGACGTCGGGCGTCTGCGCGCGCGGCGTGACAATGAGGGTTGCTAATTCCCTCCCAGACTAAAGGGGCGCCGCCGGCCACCTGAACAGACCACGGGGAGAGACGCTGCCAGCCGAGGCGACCATCGTCGAGGCGAACGACCCGTCGACGAAGAGCGCCCGCCGCCGGAGTCGAAGATTTTCCAAACTTACACCGCGCGCGCTTGTCAACACTAAGAGATACGATCATCTGGCCGCCCGTCAGCTTGTTATGCCGAATGACCCTGCCACCCTCGACGCGCCAGAGGCACTCAGACTAATCGCCCCCATCCTTTGACACACAAAAGGACGGGCACAACAGCTCTCCGCGGCTCCGAACTTGGCGTCCGCGCGGCTACATGAAAGGGACACGGGAAAGTAGCCACCAGCGGAGGCGACGCCAATACATGGGCCACCGGCGGCCTTCATTAATTACATGCGGAGCCCGAACTTAACAGATGGCACCACGCGTCGCTTGGCTGTCCTGACTAGGAAACGCTGATACGCACAGCAGAGTGCTGGCATTGATAAGTGAAAAAATCCTCCCAATCTATCACAGTAGGAACTAGGAACAAAGAAAGGGATGTAACCATAGATCGGCGTACTCACTCGTGAGTACACTCATTTGTACTCATTTGTACTCAAACTCACGAGTGAGTACGATGATGAGTGATCACACACCCAGAAAAAAAAACGGTGAGTACGATGACGAGTGAGTACAGGGGTAAGTCTACTACTCGTGAGTACAGTACTCATGAGTACACTACTCATGAGTATGAGTACTCAAGAGTACCGTATTCATGAGTATGAGTACTCATGAGTTTGAGTACTAATGAGTATGAGTACTCATGAGTACACAGTACTCATGAGTACACAGTACTCATCAATACACAGTACTCATGAGTACACTGTACTCATGAGTATACAGTACTCATGAATATACAGCACTCATGAGCACACAGCACTCATGAGTACAATACTCATGAATACTGTGTACTCATGAGTACTGTGTATTCATGAGTATATGCACTCCTGAGTACAGTAGTGTAAACAAGCTTTATCACGAGCTCGAGTCCGGACGCGCGTGTACAAATCGCAAACATTTAGCGGTGCCGCTGTGCAGCTTAACTGTCAAGGATGGTAAAATTAGACAACGAAAACTGCACCTCCCTCCTTTCCCGGTCCCTGTTTGGCGCTGTAAGCGTTTTTCGGCGGTCGCTCGCAAAGGGGTCACGGTGAAGAGGGAAAAAAGAGGGGGTGAGGGCCCGGCGGGAAACGCGGCCGCAGTTGCTTTTCTCTGATGGGACTTGTTGACTGCCGCAGTTATTTTTGTTGACGCGGCCTGTGAACGCGTGGCGGCTTCATTGCGCTTGTTCCCTTCCAATTGTTTTAGGGGAGAGGCGGTGGAGGCTGCTAACAACGCACGAACTAGGCGTACTGAAGTCCCTCTTTTTCGGTCTTCAGAAGTTTCCGTAGACGCATGTCACGCTGTGTAGTCGTTTCGTGAGCCGAACCGCTCATTTCAACAGTCGCAGTTAATTTACGTAACTCGTGTCAAACCGACTGCGTGGTTTGTAACGTTCGCTGTGCTTATTCAAGCGACAGTTTGGCTGATGTACGTGAGCCTATATGGTTTTATTAGGTTCCGCTCTGAAACATTTTGCTCAGGTTTCGCTAGTAAATGGTCTCGTGTAGTGCCATTTACAAGTGAGCATATAGCCCCCACCGTGCACTACGGCGTGCAGGCGTGGCGGTGGAATTTGCCCCAGCAATGGAAATAAAATATCCGAGTACACCTAAGCACGTTTGTGAGTTGTGAATCGGACATCATAATATCCAGTTCAACGCGTGCGGCGCCTTGTTTAGCCTCGCATATTTTGTCGAAGAGCTCTATCATCTTGCCCCTGGAGGAGTGTTTTGCTTTCGAATGGCTTTACTTTCGAGTGGCAACCCGATTCGCCGCTTCTCGTTTATGCCACCGTGTAATGCGGGCGCTGACGATGATGGTAAATTTCGGTGGTTGTTATTCTCCTAGCTTCACTACTGTTTACAGGCGGGGCGACCCCCCCTCGCTAGCAACTATACCGCCGAGTTTAAGCTCGCACTGTGAGAGGCCTCGTGAAGGAATTGTTTTGAATTGATGAACGCCAACGCCAGACGCCGGGATTGTCGCTTACGCTCGCATCTTGGAACGCCTCGTAAAACATGTGGATTGCACATAACGACGTCACCGCACTTTTTGATCGATCGCTGTCAGCTTCATCCGCGTTGCTCGAGATAAGAGCTGCATATTTCCATTGTGCAACCAACCCACCAACACGGCAATACAGTGACGTCAGTGCAAGCTATCACGCCTCCGAAAAACGCGTCTACAAACTTTGTTCTCGAGTACACAAAGCACGGCAGAGCAGTTCTACGCTGCTGTAACGGCTGCCAAGTACCGGCAGCAACTGGGTGCCCTGCGGCCTTCGACTGCGACCGATACCCTTTCCATGCCCCCCCCCCCCCCCGAACACACAGACACACACACACACACACACACACACACACTTTTGGGACTGGGCCATTCTAGCTCAGTCACCACTGTTCAGTTCACTTCACTTTATTTCCTTAAAGACCCCACAGGGGGTGTTACATAAGGGGCGCGTTGTACAACATCGATACAAAAGCCACAGGTGCATAGATACAGATGCATAGATGTTGCGACGTTGCCCTGCTCAGTCCGCCATCGACGCGGCGCAGAGGAGAGCTATGAAGTTGTCGAGCCGACGGTGATTTTAAGCTGCATTCATATACAATATATACAAAGGTAGCAAAAGCGTTACATGGCTCGCACAAAAGCACTTCTCAACTCAGTGCCCCCGATGAAATGCCGCCGCACAGCCGCTGCTTCAGGGCTGGTTTTATATCGCCGGGGTTCCGCCGCAGCCGCGTGCAGTTCGAATCTTTCCAATCAGGACTATCACTGGCCGCAGTTTGAATCCGGCGCAATGATTGCGTCAGCCGAGCCACGAAAGGGAAAGGGGAGGCGACTCAGCGGCGCCGTCTCCAGAGTCTACGCGTCACTGCGTGTCTTTTGCGGGCCGGTCGTCCCAAGCATGATTTGGTGCGGCCGTCTCGATGGGAAAAGGAGAGTAGACTCGCCGGCGCCGTGTGCCGCCAGTTGCGGCACGTCTGCCGCGGGCTGGCTGACCGAGGCGCGAATCGGGCCCACCGTCGGCGCGTCGCCAGATGCAGAAAATTTGTGTCGGGCGCTCTGGTTAACCGCACACACACGCATAGAAAAAAGGGAAAAACATCCCCCTCGCGAGGGGCACGATCAAATGCAGAGCATTTCTGCGGGGGGGGGGGCGCCTGCAAGTCGTATGGATTACGTATTGGTTGTTGTTGTTGTAATTGTTGTCTTCCAGCGTAGACATTGTCGATGAAGTCGATGGTGAAACGTGCCGTGAACCCCCTGCCGCGGCTATGACGCAACGTGAGTGGCTATGACGCAACGTGGCGCGGCTATGACGCAACACAATCCAACACAATCCACTTTAATCCAATCCAATCCAAATCCAAGCCAAGCCAATCCAATCGAATCCAATCCAATGCCCCTCGCGAGAGAGTGTTATAGCGCCGAAATCGCCACCACGCGAACGCGTGATGCTGACGTCACGATCACGCCACAGATGTTAGCGACCGCAGCGCGCGCGAACGACATATGTGGTTTAAGCGCGAACCGACCGCGGCGAGAGAGCGCGATGCGAGCGCCCCACCTGGTCTTGCGGGCGAACCTAACGCGGCGAGAGAGGGTGTTGCGCACGTCCCCACCTGTTGTGCGCCCGAACCGAACGCGGCGAGAGAGGGCGTTGCGAGCGGAGAGAAGGCGAGGAGGACGCGGGGGAGAGGGCGCACCTCTGGCCGACGGTTGAATGAGTCAAGGATATAAGGCACGTTCGTAACCTTCCGTTCTGTGTCGGCTTTGTGGCTCAGTTGGTAGAGTACCGTGCACCTTGCGTTCCGCCCGCAGAGTCGTAGGATCGAAACCTGGCGCCGGCAAGTATTATTTCTTTATATAGTGTAGCGGGAGCGATGCGGACGCGGACTACGGACGCCAACGCGGGTGACATCGTGAGTTACTGAAATGCTCTGCATTTAAAATTAGTGAGTAAGATCAGACCGGTGTGGGCTTTGGCCTAGCTGTTAACGGAAATAGACACAACGACGCGCAGCGCCCGTCCTGTCCACCTTTCGCGCGCTAGCCGGTCTTCGTCTTTCTGTTTATCTCTTGCTTTGCGGGCTGGCGGCGGTTGCGAGGGGTACGGTTGCGCAATGTTCGCAGAATTCGGAACAGTGGCGGCAGCGTCTCTTTCCAGATTGTTTTAAAGGCGATAGTCTTTCTTTGGCCACTTGAGCGCGACAATGTTGGCCTGTCAGTCTGTCTGTCTGTGTCCGCCATAAAGATAATTCATTATTGCAACTTAATGTCACGCCCCGCTTTACACATGGGAGTTACTGGGGTCGCCGTTAAGTAGCCTCATGTACAGCCGGTAAAACGCTTGTCTATAACAGCGATTTCAACTTTAACCAGCTACATCCGAAAACTGCTGAAACATACTCGTTCCAAACATGTCGGAGGCAAAAGCGAAGGGCTAAGGCTTCAGAATTCCGCAGTAGTTTTATTCAAATCCCGCTCAGGCGGGGCAGGATAGGGCTGAGAGTACGAACGCTGTGTTATAGAGAAGCCTTTTACCGGCTGTACATAATGCGCCCTCTCTACAACTGGCCAACTGCCCCGCGATTCAGCCGCGATTCAAAACGCGAGTGCGTACGTCCCGTTTCGCTCTCTCCCGTGTACGTGCCTTCGCGCAGTGGCAAGCCCTACGACAATGCACCATGTAAGACGTTTTCTTCTCGGGCTCCTCTGTCCTGGTGTATATGTAATCTCAGTATTTCTAATTAGTTCAACATTTTATTTTTTTCTGTTTAGCCTTTCATTCGAGCCACGACGTAGCTAAGATGTTGCAGTCGACAGTATCATGATTTAAGGCCGAGCGGAGGACGAACGGACGAACAACCTGGACGGACCGCACCACGACTACGAGAGTGCAGCACGCAGACATGGGGCACCGACGCACTCCACGCCAGCGGTGGTCGACACAGTGCTGACTTCAACGGAACGCTACGTCCTATGCTCTACGAAGAAACAGCAGTTCGTGAGCGCACTACGATTACGAGGGCTACCCTGCTCTGGCCGTAAGGACGACATCATCTTGCGTCTTCTAGAGGACAACGAAGAACGTCGCCATCTCTCCAAACGAGCGAATGTGCCAACGCTACTTCAGGCTGCCTCCGACAACAAACGGCAGAGGACCCTGCAAGAGGCGCTGTTTGAGAGCAGAAGGCTGCGTGATGAATTAGACAGTTTTCTGAGACAACTGGCGAGAGTCGGCCGCACGTTTTCCCCGGTGCCTGGACGGCACGAGATCCGAGCACAGGCAGAATGCACGACGGCACGCACATGAACGAGACGACGCATGCAAAATTGTGATTGCGTGCTCACCGGACCTTTCCCAGGTAATCGCCACGATTACGGAGACGCATCGAAGGTCAGTGCATTTCTGGCGAGATCACGAACACACGTTGCTCTGCTACATCGCCCACGAGCTACATCGCCCACGCGCAGGTCATTCCAGCAACGAGCAACGAGACGCGCAACGTACGCAGCGCGCACGAGCCAGAAGGCACCACGTTCCTGGCACCCGCTCTTCCGCTAGACGTACACGAACGGAACGCTGAGAGCACGGAACGCAACGGAGCCGGTACGTACATTTTCCGCACGTGCTGTCCCGGCGCGGGTCCACGCAACCAACGACATCGCATCCGGACTGGTGGATATGGCCACAACAAGCGAGCAAGACGCACGGCGCCCGAAATGCACCATACGTGGCGAACGACCAATTATAGGGGAGTTTCCTAGATAAAACGAGACGCACAGCGCACGAAACGCACCAGAAGTGACGAACGACATCCAACTTGAACCAGTGGAGCTGACCACGGAGAACGAAATGCACAACGCACGGAACGCCACCAAGCCAGCACACACGGAGGAAACTGCTGTTCGCGACATCCTCCGCTCCCACTGCAGGTGCTATCCGGACTTGGCCAGCGAATGTTACAACCGCAGAAATCACCTGGCCACAAGCAACAAAAGACCCAGCGCACGCGGTTCAACCCTACCGGAAAGTACGAGCTCTCCGACACCCGCTGCTCCCGCCCGAGTCCAGCGGACGAACGACATGACACTCGTGCAAGTAGGTCCGTCAACGAGCAACGACACGGCCAGCGCATGCGGCATGTCCGAGCCAGAATTAACAAGATCACCGGCACCCGCGCTCCGATCGAGACTCACACGACAAACACCATTTCGTACAAGAGGACGCAACCGCGAGCAAGCGGACTCGCGATAAACGGAGCCTGCTTGTATGGGAGAGAGCATTCGCGAAACAACTTGAGCGACGACACGAACACGGCAAGAACGGCAACCAATGAACCCGATCCAGACGAAGTATCGAATGCCCTGACGATGAAGTCACGCTTGCGACGCCGAGGAATGTGGGACCGAACGGACGGCACGAACTACGCCCGCTTCCCTACCACAACGGTTTCACTTCCGAAACAACCACGGCGACTGCGAGCACGGAGCCGCAACGACTTTGACCGATCAGCCATGCCACCCTACGAAAACGCCCCGCTACCACACACTAAACGAAAAGCCAAACGGCTCCCGCACCATACGCAACGCACGCATCAATTCAAGCAACGTCCTTAACTCGCCGAACTATGCCATCCCTACACAGAGCAGCTCGCCACCGGACAAACCAGACGTGTACGCTCCCACATGCATCAAGCACGCGACGAGCTACACGAACACAATCGCCGACGGAAGCGGCGCAACCAACGCAACGCCGTAAACACTGTCAAGTTCAGGTCTGACGAAGTGAATCCCACGGCACACACACAATAAAATCAAGCAGTTTTGAAATTCACCAAAACTCAACGAGACGAACACCCTATTAACGAAGTTTCTAGTATTTGGAACAACAAAAAACAAACGCCAGCATCGAGCATCTGTGAACAAGCGGACAGTGATCTGGATACGAACGGACGCCAATCTACGCGAACGCTTCATTGTGCCTGGGGGCAGGCGCATTTCGGATTCAGAGCATGATTAGGATACGTATCAGCGCGCCCGGAAACGAAAACGGACGACAAAAGCTGCCACCCGAAGACACGCAGAAAAACGCAGTTTACGGCCACGGCGGCACCGACAAGCCCCGAGCTCCCCTGAGCCCGACCCGGCCTGAGAACAAGACGAGACGCCAGGCGCTACGCGAGTGCTTACGTTCCGTTTCGCTTTCTGCACAGTGTACTTGCCTTCGCACAGTAAGTCGCCCAACGACAGTGCACTGCATCAGACGTTTTCTTCCTCTGTCCTGATTTATATGTAACCTGTGTTTTTCTAATCAATTAAACCATTTCTTTTTTCTACTTAGTCTTTCACTCGAGCTACGACCTAGCTAACAGTGCAGATAAGTTGATTATTCGTGAGTAATACAAATTGAGTACTCGTGAGTACTGATTGAGTACTCATGAGTGCAGAATGAGTAGTACTCATGAGTGCAGAATGAGTAGTACTCGTGAGTGCAGAATGAGTAGTACTCGTGGGTGCAGAATGAGTAGTACTCATGAGCAGTAGTACTCATTGAGTACTCATGAGTACAGAGTGAGTACTCATGAGTACAGATTCAGTACTCATGAGTACAGATTGAGTACGAATACTCGTGAGGACAAATGAGTTTGAGTACAAGTGAGTACGATTACAAATGAGTATTTGATGAGTGAGTACGAGTGATTTTGTGAACAGACGAATTTTTTGAGTCTGAGTTTGATTGAGTACAGCGTAAATAAAAAAAATGTGATTGAGTTTGAGTGAGTTCTTTCAGTTTTGCCGACCTATGGATGTAACAGAGATATCCATATATCCACGGAATTTCACACAGGTTAAAAAAGCTTGCAGAAACGAATAATATCAAAGGGCTTTTTTCTGCACCGCCAAAGCTAAAAGGCACGTGCCGGAAAGTGAACGGGAGACAGGAAGGCAAAGAAGAATGTGGCGTGAAACACGCACAAAACTTTGTTGATTGTCGGACGCACGTAGTATACAAAATACCGCTGGCGTGTGGTAAAGCTTATGTAAGACAAATCGGAAAGTGCGTCAGTAAACGCCTCAGTGAACACCGATTCTCAGGTCAGAAAACAAAGGCAACAAGAAATCTGTCACTCCATTGCAAAACTTGCACACTGCGCGAGTTCACACCGCAATTTGGGAACAGCACATTTTGGCACGCATTAAAGACCGGATAACGCGAGACATCATAGAAGCATATCACATAATCACAGAAGCGGAAGGGAGCGCTAGCACTCCGTTAATCCTGCTTACTGGTGAGGAACGGAAATTCATTCAGAGAGAGCCACCATAATGAGAAAGATGACACAATGTAAGCAGTCATTCCCGCATTTTTCTGCCAGTGTTCTCGTGCACTGTTGTCGTCTGAGTAGATCTGTTTCTACACCTTCATGTTTTGGTTTTAGGTATTATCGGCGTGGCCGGGCAAGCGCAGAGTGTGGCAATTGTGTATATATTTAGGTGTCCACCATTCTGTCGCCTTTTTTTAATAAACAGTTGAAGTTTGCGCCTCGTGCCAGTCCTGTTAGCGTCCTATTTGTTTGTATACGTAGCGCAATCGAACACCAATGATTGTTGACAAACGAAGTTACCGAAACCGGCAGTCGCCGGATTGCGCCTATCTGCTCATCACAAGGGTCACACCACTTGAGATAAGCGGGACGGGCAGGCAATGCCGTGATGAATTACGTCTGGAGGGTTGTACTGAGACTTCTATACCCGACAGCGATTTCAAGATTACCCGACGCATTTGGTCGACCAAGATAAGCTAGCCCGAAGATTTTGCATTTTATCCCTCCATGGCAATGCCCTTGACGGGAGGAGGCAACCACGTGGTGTGAGTGGATGATTTTATTTCGAAAGATGATTTTATTTCGAAAACACTATGTGCGTCACGAGGCAAAAAATAAAAAAAAAAACAAGATAACCGGCGTTCTGGGTCGCAGATGGCCGCAAAATTCCAGATAAAACCAATCCGCATGGTCACATGCCCAGGATTTAACCTACGCCACACGGGCCACGGCTTTCGAAGTATACTTAGGCCTGGTTATGTGACTTAGCGAATGCACAGCGAGGCCGCAGTAGTTGCAGGTGTCTTGATATTCGGTCGGATACATCGCACGGAGAATAGGTGTCGGGTTGGAGTCTTTAGAAAATGGTGGCTTCATCTATTGTGAGCTGCTGGTGTGGATGCGGGAACACTTTTACTGCGAAGCGGTATACGTCTAACCTCCCCAGTTTTCATTCCGGTGAAGCCGGTGTACTCAGCCCGGCTCCGTGCTCCCCCTCGCCACCGCCGACCTTTTTTCAAACTTCTATTCGCCTCGCCACCACCAATGTCTCTTTCGGAAGTTGCGCAATCAGTTCACAACGGCGGTAGCGGCGTTATCAGGTGATTGCGGAGAATAAACAGAAGCACGTACGGGCGTATAAATGAACCAAAGTGCCGCCATTGCCACCTCAAAGTTTACATCGCTGAGTTGCTCCAATACCGCCCGGTTGAAGAGCAACTTGGCCGGTTGAAGGGCCGGCATGAGCCCATAAATATTCTTCAGCTGAAAATACCTTCTGAGAGACATTTTCACATTTGTACTTCACTCCTAACTGTGCGCCCATCACCAGTTGCCGGTGTATGTGTGCACCGGTCGGAGGCGGAAGGAGGGAGGCGAGGGCGCACAGCTGGACTTAAAGGGGCACTGACACAAAAATTTTGCATCTTGTTTTTTTTTTTTTTTTTGCGATAAGTAGCTAGTGACCTACTTATAACCTGTAGAAACCTCATTTGCTTCAGCATGAGACGGTTGTTTAATTAGAGGCATTTTCAATGCAGCCAGTCGCAGTTTCGGTTTCAGCGAGTGCCGCGAAACGATGGATTTTGTGGATTTTGTGTGAACAAAGCTGACCACGCGTAACCGTCGGAGGGATATCACAGAGCAGAGCCGCCGTAGCACTGTCGAATCCGCATCGACGGCAGTTTCTGCGAATGCCCCCACGTACTGATCTCGTGAGGCGCTTAATTCAAAAGCGACAATGGATGTGACCCAGGCGCTGCGAGTGCAAATGCTACCGCGGCTAAAGAACGACGCGCGACGCTCGAGACGTTGGGTGGCAAGACGCGCGCTGGGAGCAGCCGGCCGGTCTGCCTACAGGTCCGCCTACAGATGTGTTCGGCTTAGCACTGCGGCGGATATTCGAGTGCCGCTCTCGTAAGCGGTGCAGATGACAATTTTAAATGCAACACGCCAGGGCATCATTAACTCCTTTCTCATGTAAGCCACCATGGTCGGGACTTGGGGACAATTTCGTGCAGCGGTAACAAGCTATCACTCGAGCTGCATGCGCCGGCGTGGGCCACTTCGCGGCCGTGGCCGCCGCCTACACAGCGACCGTGCGGCTAGCTCAGTGGGCTTTTCGTGCCTCCGGCGCGTTTTCGCATCCAATGGTAATAAACAGTAATAGAAACAGAGTGCCTGGAATCGCTGTAGAACTTTGGTCGCGGCCAGCTGCCCGATGAGCTGACGAAATCACGGCGTCTCCGCCGCGAACGATCGGGTCGTTCGTTCTCGAGAGCAGAAGCTCCGCCCTCCGGCCCTCCGATTGGAGCGGCGAGCCGGGCGAGCCGGCGAAAAACGCCGCCAGTGCGGAAGCGGCAAACACAAACTTGTGACGTGTTTGGATGTTGTTTATTTGCACAATATCCTCGGGATGTCGATTGCGCGTGGTCCTCTGCTGGCTGCTCGGTTGCGTTTCGCACACTTTAAAATTGATTTTAAGTATGTTCTAGGCTGTATTCGCCGCTGATATTTTGCAGATGATGTAGCCCTATCCGCTGTCTTCCGTAATCCAGCGGATTGGGTCTTGATGAGTGTGTTACACAGACAGTAACATGCCTACGACGGGGCAGGGCGAAGGACGGTCACGTTTGTCTACTAGAACAAAGCTCGAGGCCTTCCAGGTTGAAACTGCCTACTATGGGCCGGTTACATGTCGTTTGAGCATTAAAGAAGAGTCGGCCCGAGCAGTAGCGCGAATGGGTACAAGAACTACGCAAAGTCGCTGCCGCCGCCGTAGCCGCCTCAGGTTCAAGCTCGTCGAGTAACTGTGAATCCCTCCCGGATGAAGAGTAACTTTTCCGCTGGTAACGCCGGCGTGACCCAATATTACTTCTTCAGCGTAAGAGCTTTCAGGGTGACATTTTCGATGGTATCTTTCACTTCTAAGCATAACCGGTTGCGGGTTTATGCGTGCACGGGCAGGGAGTAGAGGCAGCGGTAGCGGCGTGAACGAGCAGCTATAACTTTCATACCCTTTCTGATGACGTGCCTGTTGTGCTAGCGGGAAATTTAAACGCGAACATCAAACGGTCCATTCTAAACAATCCGATGTCTTCAGTGGTCGTGCGCATTGGGTTCGTCTGCTACACAAAGACCTGGGAGGGAAACAGACAGCTCCATGTTTGTTCGCTAGAATAAAGCACGGGTCATTCCAAGCTTAAGTTAGGTATTGGCTAGAAAGTATGCTTAATGCTCAAGACAGCATTATCTCCCCACTGTTCGGGGGAATGGCAAGCGGTGGAGTGTGGTAGATCAGGGTTGCCCTTGCACTCCCAGGTTGTTGTCCACAAAATTTGCATAGTCGATCGTACAGGTTGGGAAAATGTAGATCATTCGAATGAGGTGGGGGAAAGTATTCGTTTGGAGCAACATGAGAGTGGTTGGCTGCGTTTTCTGTCAACTGTGGGTGCAAGCCTGGGAGTCTTCCTGTTTCGTTTGTAATGTTACGTGATTTCATGGTATGCCGTGAGTGGGGGTAGGCTCCGGTTCTCCTTCGCGGCCTAGTCGGCTCGGGCGCGGGTCGTTTAGGGCAAACTCCTTGCCTTTCATGGAGGAGCGGGCCGGGGTCCCGACAATCTCGACCTTCCAGTTCGAGTGTGTGCTTCGCGAGATTCGAACTGCTGCCGGTGCCGCCAGTTCCGACGTGAAACATCGCGAAGCCCGTTGAGGGTTCGTAACATAAGTGGAGGCATTCATTTGCGTTAGCGCTAGCGCTTCAGCGATCTCTTCGGCCTCCCACAGGTGCTGCATGGGTCTGTAACGCTGTGCGCTCGCTTTCACAAGTCACAACCGCCACCGTGGACGGGTAGTTACACCAGCGCGAAGACGACGGCAGCAGCAGCACGGATATGCGGAGTACAGGCCATTGCAGGAAATGCTTGAGGAAGGCGGCACCCAAATTTTAGATTCGCAACTTCCCCAATCTAGAGTTACGTTCTAAGACGAAAGCCTTAGCCCATTTTGCAAAAAACCGGCGTTGTGTCTGTCGCTGGTGTTGCCAAGTAAAAACATTGCCGCTGTTGTAAAAACTAACTGAACAAAAGCTTGTGTGGTCTAATGGGATTTGAAACCTGGTCTCTAAAAAGCCAGACGAGTTAATCCGATGCTACCCCTGCACCATAGAGTTTCATACTAATATAGACTAGAGGGAAATCTGGCGCCACCATCTAGAGAAGCCGCGCTCCAGCGAGCGTTCAGTCATGTACCGGTACAGTGAACTAAAATGTCTTGATCCAGTGGCGCGAACGGGAGCGCTCTGCAGCGTTCGGCCGTGGCCTCCGCGATCGGCAACCGGCGGCGCGCGCCGCCGGCAACAAATCGCGGAGGGCCACGGTTCGGCTGAAGCAAAACGCGTCTACCGCCGCCAGGGGCGCCACTGCGCCTTCTCCGAAAACGGTTCCGTGGTTGAACGGGCCGTTGCTTGGGGCGCTCGCCAGGTATTGCCGCTGCCATTTTAAGTGCGATGCACTTTATAAAGACCTCAAACCATCCACCGCCGGCGGCGTCCGCAGTGCTCCTCTATATTAAATGCAGAGCATTTCAGTAACTCACGATGTCACCCGCGTTGGCGTCCGTAGTCCGCACGCTCACTGCGCATGCGCGTGGAGTCGAGGCGAAAGCGAACACATCTCTCGCGAGGGGCATTGGATTGGATTCGATTGGATTGGCTTGGATTGGATTGGCTTGGCTTGGCTTGGCTTGGCTTGGATTGGATTGGATTTGGATTGGATTGGATTAAAGTGGATTGTGTTGGATTGTGTTGCGTCATAGCCGCGGCACGTTGCGTCATAGCCGCGGCCGGCAGACGCGCTTGGGCCGGCGCATGTGCAGTACTCTCTCTTCCGCGGTTTCCTCTCCTTCGGGCGCGCTGCGCATATAACCGGTGTGCCGTTCTCCGGCCAAGCAACATCCGCGGTTGGCTCAAACACCTAGAGTCCACGCCGCTTTACAAGTACGCCAACGTCGTCGACTGGGACCGGCTTACGCAGTCCCCTCAACGTATATAAGCGGCGGAGCGCGCGTTCGGAATTCAGTCAAGGGCGTCTTTGCATGGCTTACGCTTGACGTGACGCTTTGCTTGACTCGAGTAGATGCGACGCATTTACTCGAGTTCCCCCCGTGGGAAGATGCGGGCGGCTTTTTTTTAAAAAAGAAACAGCATCCGGCGCCAGGTTTCGATCCGAGGACTTTGCGGCCGCAGCGCGACGCTCTACCGACCAAGCCACGGACGCGACGGTGATATCAGTGTTAGTGACGCGCCTTATATCTTTAACGCATTCAAACTACGTCGTCAGCGGCGTGCGTTGGCGACTCAGCGGCGTTATAGCGGCTTGATAACTGCGTGGTGTACACGTGATACTACAAACCCGATGGAAGAGATGGAAGAGAAGGCGGCGAGGCGGTGGGCTGCGGGGGCCGAGCGCAAGCGCCGCAAGCGGGCCGACAACCGTGCATTCGCACTTTCACATTCTCCCCCTCGGGGAAATGCGGGGGAATTTTTTTAGTGTGGTACAGTAATTAACCATTATGGAAGAAAGATGCTCACTTTTGTTGCCCCTGTACCTTCTTTCTAGGAACGTTTTGTTGGTTATCAGACCCGTTTGAGCCATCGGGCAACGGCTACAAACAAAGTAGCGCTGTGTCGTCTGCTAGCGGCGCAGACGATACGAGCGGATGTGCGATGCGTTGGCGGCGCGCGGTCAGACAGACTCTCCGTCTGTTTATTGTCGAGGCCGGCCTTGCATTTTCTGCGTGCTTTACGTTTCTGTGATGTTCCCCTACAGCAGCAAGAGGAATGCAATCGTCAGGTAAATAGTTATTGCGAGTGCTGTCGAATAGAGGATATAGACAGGCCGGGTAGCCGCGATGCCAAAACGAAGGACGGGTACCTATTGCTTTTTCTCCGGGTCGTCACAGTGATTACCCAGGTGCTGCCAAGGCGTCTTCGTTCGCCGCTCCCCTGGACGATGAACTGCGCAAAAAGTGGGAACAAAATTTGGGAAGACTGGACAAACCCTTGACCATATCTTCAGCCGTCTGTGAGCGCCACTTTGAACCCGAGTGCATATTACGGGATTACATCCACGTCATAAACGGCTGTGAAGTGCGACTTGCACGCGGGAAGCCGTCACAGGCTCCAGGTGCAGTGCCTACCATTCTGCCTGACTGTGCGTCGAATTCTGCACCGAGCACGCGGAAGCCGCAAAGAAAAAGGCGGGCAACAACAAGAGTTTCAGTTTCATCGGCCAGCAAGAAGCCACGACAAAGCTCCAGAGCCGAAAAAGATGAGGCGCGCCAGCCGCACCTCGAGGCTTCTCTCTCTCCGCAGGACTCACCAAATGAAGTCGCAAGTTGTGCGGAATGGGATGCTTTCACAATGAGACTTCTTCAAGAAGTCAAGCTTCCTTCAAAGCTCTGGTGCCGGCTAAATTGTGCCGACGATCGAAACGTTCTTTTCGCTACCCCATCGATACGAAGAGAAGGAAAGCTAGAAATTTTTCACGAGAAATCCGCGCTCTTCTGCCCACATGACGACAAAGTGTCGGCGCAAACATTTTTCCGCGGTGGCATATGCGGGAGCGGTGAAATAGATTCCCTAGCTGTTGTGAACAGTGTGCTGGAAGAAGCTGACGGCAGTCCGGCCTGCAAAGGGGCCATGGCGGCTACGGAGTTTAGTGATCTATTGCGCGTGCTAACACCGAAGCTGCGATCTCAAACGACCACATTTGGAGACGCTGCCTTCAGCACTAAGTGCCTGGGGAAAGTTTCCGCTGAAGGTAATTTGTTCATTGCAAACTTTGCTGCTGAGAAAATCAGCTGTATCAGCATCTTGCGAGTTATTCTCTCGTGCCAACCGCGTTTTGTTTTGTTTTTTGTTTCTTTTAGGTGCCGTTTGCGCAGAATGCAAGGCCACGCGGAAACGTCTGCAAAGTAGGAAGTCTCGCACCTCACGACCAAGAGTTCACGTGCCGAGAGGAAAAGTCGCAGCTAAACGATTGAAGGTTGAAAAACAAAAGGCTGCACGACTCCGAAACCATACTAGAGCCCTACGAAAAAAACTTCCAGCAACAGTGGCCAAAAACGCGAACATTTCTGAAGATGCTCTCACTGCGAAGATGGCGGGGCTTCCACCCAAGCAGCGTGAGGCGGGGCCTCACATTTTCAAGTCTTCCTCCCGGAGAAGCAATAAAGGCATAAGATATTCAAATAAATGGGTGTTGGAGTGCTTGATGATGAAAATGAAGAGTCCTGCGCTGTATGAGCACCCGAGAAAGGAGAAAATACTTGCAGTACCCAGCAAAACAACCCTGAGGAAGTGTCAGAAGTCGTACAAAGCAGGGTTTGGCTTCAACATGAAAGTTGCTGACGTGCTGAGGGAGAAAACGAGCTCAATGGATGAGTTCAAGCTGCATGAAGGCCTCCTGGTTGACGAAATGAAATTGTCTGAGCATTTGTCAGTCAACAACGGTGGTCACATTGAAGGCTTCGTGGATCTTGGCCCCTTCACGTCAGAAGAAGATAAGCACACCGACTGTGACCATAGGCTGGCAATACTTTTCGTCCCATTTGTTGGTAAATGGACTCAGGTGCTTGCAGCATTTGCCAACAAAAACAACATAAAAGGTACCTTGTTGGCAAAAATAATGCCGGAAACCGTAATTTTGGCGGAGAAATCAGGGCTCAAAGTCAACTTCATAACAAGCGACGCAGAGGCTTAGAACAGGAAGATGTAATCCTTGATGGGAATTCGTGCATCTTCAACAAACACGAAGTGTAGCGCACTGCATCCTGTTGATCTAGAGCGTCGCCTCCACTTCCTATAGGACTTTCCCCATTTGATTAAGTGCCTCCGCAATGGCCTGCTGACTTCCGACTACAAACTTCCAGAGGGCGATGTAAGTGATGTTTAGACAGGTTGAACCGGATTCATCATGATAATATTTCTTTCAACTAGGTAGGTGTATAAAGTAGAACCTTTTTTGTATATTTTACGTGTCTCTTCAGGCCGTACGCGAAGCGGTGGCTTTGAATGGAGAAAATGTTGCTCTACAAGCCCTGCATGGAATCACTTCTAGTCACACAGATCCCACCGATTTCGAGGTCCAGAGGGTGTCACTATCTTTCCTGCTCTTCAGCGACAAAGTGATCAAGAGACTGAAGTTGTACAGGGAGGGGTCGAGGAAGCGTGCGGGGACATTTCAGCTACGCTTCATTTTTTTGAGTGAGTATACGAAGCCATTTCCAGGTAACAATTGTTAGATGTGACCATGCGGCAACAGGCTTGTACTTCCTGGTGTGTGCTACAAAACGTATGCTTTTGTTTCAGGACCATCCATGACCTCATCTCGCTTTACTGCTGAAGCTTTACGACCAAATTCTTCGTCGGTGGACAAGCTACATTACTTTTTGTCCTTCCTCAGTGCACGGGAGAAGCACACCAACGGAAAGGATGGCTTCTTAAGCCAGCCGACAGCTACAGGACTGCGCGTGACACTGTCCAGTGTGCTGTCACTGTTGGAGTACCTCGCACAGCATGTAGGTTTCAAGTACGTGATGACTAGCCGTCTCAGCTGCAGGATCCTGCAGAGCATCTCTTCGGAATCGTGAGACAGTCGTCCGGCTACAATTCGCATCCGACGCCTCAGCACTTCGTGGTTACTGTGAACTGTCTCGCATTCAAAAATCTTGCCCATTCTGTTTCCAAGGGAAACAGCGAGCCTGGCGTCCTTAGTTTACTGTTAGATGCAGATGCTTGCCAAAAAAGGGCTACCAGCGGCAAGCAGGAACTGGTGGACAAACTTCCCAATCAAGGCAACATCGATGCAGCAGACACAGCGCTCCTGCGAAAACTTCCAGATCATTCATAAGAAGCATGGAGTGACAGCCGGCTCATTTTCTACTTAGCTGGCTATGTAGCAAAGAGTATACGGCAGACTGGCTGTGAAAGCTGCCTAAATTTGCTTTTGATGACCAAGAAAGAAGCGGGAAGTTTAAAGGAGCCATGAAGAGAAAATGCAAGTTGGTTTTATTCGAAATATTTCGTGTTTTATAGTGCCCCCAGCGCTTGTCCGGATACAAACGATGCTTTATTCACTGAGAAATTAAACAATTTAGGTTAAAATTTTGATTTTCCCGCTAAATCGTTTGTTTTCGGGGTCTGCAATGACATCACAGGAACCGACCGCTCTGCAGCCTAGAATACCTTCATTCACGCATCCGCCGTACAGGGTAGAGACACGTATACGCTGGCGCCGCCATTTTGGGTCGCTCGCTCGCCGCCGAAGCAAGTCATTGTGTCAAAACCGCGCTAAAATTATCGCCGCAACTCGGTTTACTGAAGAAGTTTGAATCATATTGTCTGTTTCGCGTTGCTAGGTCTCATGGGAAACGAAAAGAACAACGCGTTGAGCACGTTGGCCCAATTGCGGCGGCACGGGACCGTTCAAAGGTTGTCTCCTCCCTGTACAGCGTTGTTGGTTTGTTACCGCGTTTCTTTACGTTACCCGAACCTAGATAGCGCCACCATACCATGGCAAGCGTTTGGTTTGTCTTTGCCCGTATTTAAACCTGGCTTGTTTTTGTTCTGAGGGAAAATATTCGTTCTCTTAAACAGTGCTCGCTCGACAAATGTGGTCACGTAAGACACCGCTGCTTGCGTCAATCGGCCAGTGTCGTCTGAGACAACTCCAAGCCCCGTAGTGCTGTGCAGCTAAACCAAGCATGCTGTGCGCAGTACGAACAGCAGTACGCATCAGTACTTCTATGTTTACATGTGCTTTCGGAACTTCCACTGTTTGTCCCATCATTCTTGTTGCTTTGTAAAGAATGTGCCCTAAATTTAAGCGCAAATCGCTCACTCGGCTAGTTTGTAAGCTCTACCTAATTTGCGTCTGCTTCTACCGGCCTCCGCCAATCGCAGAGCTGGCTCGAATGACATCATAGGTTCTGTTGCAGGAAATTAGCTGGTGAGTCGCATGGCCATTCCCATTTTTCGCTTATTTGAGCGAAGTTTACGTTAAAAGTGGTGTCAGTATGATTCTAACGAGGCAATCTTTTGAATGAACCAAACTTGTGTTTTCTCTTCATGGCTCCTTTAAGCCTAGCTGAGTTCACGCGTATGAAAGACAACGGAGGCCTTCTATACCCCTCTGCGCTTCTCTACCAGTTTGTGGCTGATTTGGAAAATGCCTTCACTACGTGTTTTAGCCTTCGAGAGTTACACTCAGACAGCATTCTTGATATTGTGGAGGTGGTAAAGGCAAAAAGGGAGCTCCAGCTTGGCTGCCCTGACCACTGCAAAAATGTGGCAGCCGAGCTCACTGCTGTTTATCTAACAACCCGCCTTGATTTTTTCACTAAGAGCATTAACAGCAGCAACACTCGAAAGCGCCAGGCTTCGAAGTACTCGAAACTGAGTCGCACAACCTAAACTCGCAGGCGTCTTGCTTTGTTTTGAACACCTTTATGCGACATAACTTCGCTTGGCTAGGCCATTGTGACTCCGAATGCGTTTTCATTTTTACCTTCCAAACTTTCTTGCACTTCCAATAAGACAACAAAAAGCTCGCCTTTCTTGCATTACTTATCGGCCTGTCAATGTCATGCACACGCGGCAAGTAAGACTCGAAAACATTTGGGGTGCAAAATATAGGGAACAGAATAGGCCGCCTAAATTAATTTTTTTTTTCACTGTGACCAGCTGCCTGCTAGAGACGCAGGTTAACCTCGTGTCTCGGGCAAGAGCAGCTGCTACGACTCGCGGCTATCCGGACTAGGAAGGCCACCCACAACAGCACTTTCCGCTCTCCGTTCCAATAAACGTTTCTGTCCTCCTCCTCCTCACTCACGGGTGCTACTGGACGCGTGGATACTCGTTATAATTTGCTTCCGTAGAGGCAAATTCACATGTCGGTTCATGCCGGCACTTTATTACAGCAAATACAAAAAAGTAAATTCATTCGTAAAGAATTAAGCATGGCAGTTGTCCGCCGGCAGCACATCGAACGCGTACGCTCGTATCGATCGTCTGCGCAGGTAGCAGACGACACCAAACAACTCGATTTATAGCCGTTTCCCTACAGGTCAAACGGGCAGATTTGCAACAAAACGTTCCTAGCAAGGTACGCAAGGTACGGGGACGCCAGACGCGAGCAGTCGTTTTTTTTTTTTTTTTTGTAAAGGTTAATTACTACCCAACATCGGAACAACGACAGCCATAACCACTGCCGATCGCCTGAAGTACAGTGATTGCCACGGCGGCGCCTTTAGATGATGATGATGATTGATGATGATTGCTATTGGTTTCTCTTTAAAGCGGGGTGATGACATGTCACCTTACCAAAAATGACTAATATACTCATGTTTTACACTCTCGGTTTAATACTAGCGCTGCTTAGGGCAGGTACAAAAAGTTTATTAGGCACAATATACTTTTTTTTTTCCTGTTACAGGTGGTAACTGTCCTAGGTAATATTCCCCTCTCTGCTTTTCGTCCACCAGCATTCTAATCTTCTTTTCGTCCCCTCGACAGCCTTGTAGTTAACTTCCTCTGTGATACCCTTAAATCCTAGGGCTTCTGGAAGCACAATATTCCCTTCATGTAGATTCGGATGGATACCCTCACATTCTAACACTATGTGCCGCATAGTTTCTGTTTCTTTTCCACAGACCACGCATACCCCATCATTTTGTGAATACTTCTCCACAAAACTCTCAGTCCGCAGGCAACCTGCTCTAGCCTCAAAAAGCAAAGCACTGCCCTGGGAATTATCGTAGAAATTTTTCCTTCTGATGTTCAATTTCTCAGCCATGTACATCTCTAACGACGTTTTAGCTTCCATTTTTTCCCTCCAATCATTCGTTTCCATCTGCCTTGCCTCGTTTTTGGTTACCTTGGCTGTTTTGGATTCCCCACTGTCCTTTCCGAATTTCATCGTTAGCCTTCTAGTCTTTCTTAACCACTGCGTGTCCACGCTTTTCAAGTATAGGTACCTAAAAACCTTAGCTGCCCACCTTCGTTTATCCATTGTCCTCAACCTCATCTCAAAGCATATTTTACTCTGTGCTTCTCTAACTTCAAACGACGCCCAGCCCATATCTCCCTGAACTGCTTCGTTAGTTGTTTTTCCATGCGCGCCTAAGGTCAAACGTCCTACCGTTCTCCGGTTTACTTCAGGCCTGATAGAACGTCTGATTTTAAGCAGAATACAGCATTCGCAAACGTGAGACCTGGAAGCATTACTCCTTTCCACATTCCTCTTACTACTTCATTATTGTTATACCCCCACAGAGCTCCATGCTTCATTATAGCTGCGTTTCGCTTTCCCTTAACCTTAAGTTGCTCCTCGTGAGTTCTTAAGTAGTTATCCTCTTCATTTATCCACACTCCCAAATATTTATATTCCTTCACTCTAGGTAATTCGCCTTGTGGCTGGATAGACACTACGTCAGTGGTAGCGTCATTGAAAACCACTATTCCTGATTTTTCTGCACTGAAATTTAACCCGACGTCGGTGGCTTCCTGGCCGCTAATATTTATTAGCCGCTGCATATCGGTTTGGTTATCAGCTGAAAGAACAATGTCGTCTGCGTATAACATTCCCGGAATATGCTGTTGTGGCCACTTCGCCTTGCAGCATATGGCTTAGGCTAAAGCCAATGAGGGCGCGTATGGTTTAGGCTAAAACCAAAGAGGGCGCAGGTAGCGCCACCGGGCGTTTTCTACATAGAAGAGCATGCCCCTTCCTCGCCGTTCGCGCCCCTAGATCATTCTAGTACACTATAATATATGTACCGGGTAGGAACGTTCCACTTGTCCTTGGCATGGCTCACGAACAGGCTGAAAAGTTGCCTCTGGCTGCAAAAATGCAACAATATTCCTGGAGAAGATTAATCGAATTCGTTCTATTATGGTAAAATTAAACCCCCAGAAAGATGTATTTTTCAGGGAATATTTAGGAGCTTCATGCAAGATGAACAAAAAAACGGTGTTACCAGTTTCTATTGATTTTGGCTTCAAGACGAAATAGAAGCCATGTGGCTAACCAAGCCAAGCAGGCGAGGAACGTCGCTAGCTGGAATGGCGCCGCCCACGGCGACCCTCGAATGCAGTGCCAGATTTCCCTCTAGTATATATTAGTATGAAACTCTATGCCCTGCACGCTACCAGGGGTAGAACAAAAGTCGTCGTCGTTGTTCTCCTTATCTTCGCTCCACATACCCACTTCGCGGATGGACCAGGAGCGGGGGCTTTTAGGGGCCAATATGCGTGCTGCATAAAATCCCAAAATGTTTGAATAAGTGGAAACGTAAAACTATTTGGGATTCCTGCCCCGCGGCGATGCCCACTTATCAGCCTCTGCTGGATAAAGAATATTTATTCTCTCCGTAGAATAGGACTTGCCGCGCAGCACGTGAACATGGTGGCGCGTGAGTAGAACACTTGCACAACAGCCCCGCAGATCCTGGAATGTAGTGAAGCCGTGGCGTGGCGTAATAAGCGCCGTAAGACAGATACGAAAGCAATAAAATTAGACTTAAATAAAATGCTGCAGCAAAGTTAATAAGTATTCTCTTGCTTTTGCTTTCAAAGCTCATAAGCAGACGTAACTGCCCCGAGGAATGTTTTTGTGTTTGTATTTAGCTGCGGTGAATGATCCAAACATCCAGGTTTGGCGAAGTAAATTATGGCATGATGTTTTCTTACACCATCTCCGCGAAACTACCATTGCCTGACAAAAGAATACTGTAGGCAGTCATGGCGTGCAGGCTTTTAACAATACCACGCTCCGAAATCCTAATCAACGATTGCCCCACAAAATAAAGTGGCCAAGTTCGAATCTCGCGAGAGGTTTAAAAAATTAAGACACTTCACGATAGGCAAAAAATGGAATGTATCATTGCATTCGCAATGTACGATTACAATGCTCCCATACCGCAGGATTACAATGCTCTCATGCCACTAACCAAACAAATTAGTAAGAACGGCGTTAAAACTAGTGTTCTAGCTTATGAAAAAGAGCGAGGTAAAACGGCTTAGTTTTGTACCCGTCGCATCTGTCATTCGGGGATGGGGGTCTGTTCGCAAAAGTGCTTTTGTCTATTAGAAGTGAGCTAGCCGTTTCAGAAATGATTGACGAGAGTGCAAGTGCACAATAAGAAGGTCGTAGTAATTCGAAAATATACAACGAGACACAGTCGACGATGGCTTTCGCACGAATTCCCACAACGTAATGGCGACAGCTGTTCAGTTCTCACAAAAAAACACCGCCTGCACACGACAAACTTTTCTTTGGCGCCTCCTCCATCCTTGTTAGCCGGACCCAGAATATATTTCCTTGCACGCACCAGGAAGTCCTTCTAAATCGACGAAGGACCCCAGACAAGTGGACGAGGGCGCTGAGCCTAACAAGTCCTCGTGAAACTGGCGCGTCTGTCGTGGTGTCTGGTAGAGGACCGCCCTCCTGTCCTTGCAAGCGTAAGTATGATACATACGAACAGAGCTCGTCCACGAATGATCAATGCGAAGTCCGCGGCAGACATCTGCGAGCATCGGGAGGGTCACGTACGTCGCGCGGGCAACGCGCTGCGTCTTGCTCTGGTTGCAGCGCTCGGCGAGACGCATCTGCACAGCCACTGGTGAAGGCGGCAAGTAACAGACGGACCCGTTGTCCCGCATAGCTCCCGTTTGGACTGAGGCGAAAGCGAGTACCTCCGTCGGAGTGGGCCACCTGGTTATGGTGTTGCCGGTTGTGTTCCGGAAAGCCGAGAACTGAGGATACAGGAGAAGGCTGTACGAAGCGTTCAGGGCTTTCGTCAGGTCGGCGATGGTAAGGCCCCGATGCTCCGAGATGAGACTTTGCGGAAGGAAAAAGACCGAACGTGCAGTTGACCTCTCGCAGCTTCGAGGCAACGTCGTGAGCTAGACCAATGAGGCGGTCGTCAAAGCCACTTGTCGCGGGCACGTGCACTGGCACCCACAGGCGAACGCCCCCGAATCTGCCCGTTTGCGCTGCCTGAACGACTTCCGAGAGAAACTTGGTTCGTTCACCGGACCAGTTGAAAAGCAGTCTTTGGAAAGCGGCGCCATCACCAACGTAAACACCTAGAAGAACGCTGGTTCGCGGTTCTCCTTTTCCGGACGTCGACAAGTCGTCCGGGTTCGAGTCACTACGTGCAACGGTCCAGTCCTCGAGGTTCTGGTCGACTGGGAGAGAGTAGCAGCAGTGAATCACCGCGTCGCAGTTGCGGTACGGCTCACCGAGGCTCGTATTGCTTTCATGGTCCCCCAGCGGTGACTTGGAGCTCGCTACAATGCAAACGTGGCGACGTGTATCGTGATTGCTGGGGAATCGAGCGGCCCTTGTTTCGGAGGCGGCGGCGTCGAAATGAGTGCACCGTTTGTTGTTAGCGTGTCGTCGGCCGTAATGGCCGTCGTAAGTGTGGTGGTTGGCTCAATAGGGATGTTCCCCGGGATTCGCCGCCTGCTCCGCGGCGGGCACGCTGACGTGGACGGGGCAACGACGGCTGCACGAGGCCACGGTCGAAGGCCTCCTCGATAATGTCGCGTAGGTGGAGTCTGGGCTTTGCGACGACACACTTCACCACTCGGTTGTCAGCAGCGCAAACGCGATTAGAATGGCCACCACGACAGCGATCACCAATAAGGACTGGACACACATAGTAGCACAGAGGGTCGACGGTGCGGCGGAGTTTGGGTTTATCCCCTCCACGGACATAGCCCTCGGTGGCCTTTCCGACCTTCACCAGGAAGTCCCAGGTTATCCGACGGCCCTGGTTTCGACGTTGTCCCTGCATGCACACGAGAAGTGAACTCAAAACACGCATAGGATGAATACGCTACTTTTCATGATGATGAGTCAACGATAGCAAACGCACCAGAATGTACTTCGCCTAATGTATTGTTCGCGCAGAACTTCCATTCCTGTCGGTTGTACCACAAAATGTGATATACCCCCTTGTTCAGCATAACTATCTTTTTAGGTGCGCACGTAAGGCAAGGGCAACCTCGACAAAAAATACTGCATCGCAAGACAGTTGCTGAAGCCTTTCAGTAACATGAAGCAATTAGCCGGGGTTGTCAGTCACTGGGGTGGCGGGGTGCATGGAACCTTCCTCACAGCAGCCTGGTCATATGCAAGTCACATTAGTCTTGCCCATTACTTTTCTTAACGCATATTCCGCTTCCCGAGCACACAGCTTTGTGCGTAATTATAAGATGTTGATTACTTGAGCAAATAATTAGAAAAAACAAGGATCATTCCAAAGTAATATGACGTTAGGCTACAGCTATTACAGCGCACATACACGATTAGGTTCATTCACAAGCACGGTAATTTATCCGGCGCACCCTGCAGCTGTCCCTTTAACGAACGATACCCAACACTTCCGAGATGGCGCGTGACATCTGTGTTCACGCTACTATTGGCTTGCGGCATATGAGCTTCCTGATCTACTATTAGCATTGCCATATCTAAACAGGTCCTCGTGTGGATATGCGCCGTGTGTCCTGCGGCCGCAACACGGTAGCAGTACCGGCTTGAATTTTTCTACGTGTTTTGGTATTTTGGCCACTATAAGTCATTTTTACAAGTGCTCGCACAAAAAAGTAATGATGACACAAAGCACCCCTTATCTTGTAGTGATTGCAAAAACGTTAGTGTGACATGGCCTGTCATGCAATCTCATTGTTATAGTAATGCTTTTCGCAGTGCATCTCCCCTATCTCCGTTAGTACGTATCGCTCATTAGGCGCGTTCACGTACCCAAGTGGAAAGAACACTTAGAAAGTACGTGTTCTGCTAATCGCTTAATTACGATTTCTGTTGTTAGCGTGCTCAAATTACTCGCGTGAAATTCATCACATGTCTGACGCACGTTTTTATGTCGAAAGCCACAACACATTAATTGGATCGCCTTCATTCAGGTGGAGGTCGCGTAGTTGTTCGATATGCGTGTATGTCATGACCGTACTGGAAAAAGAATTCCCATTTCTAGTTTCCCCGGTGAGCGGAACCTAGCGGAACCTAGCGCCGTTATCCGCTCACTGCTACCACCCAACAGCATTTCAAATTTCCCGCCTTCGCAGTGCTCGCGCACCCTCTGCCTGGAACTGGGCCAGCAGGAGTTCTGTTCTCTTTGTGCTTGCTTTTCCTCCCGCACGTGCCGTCGCTGAACTGCCACTTTTTAAGTGCGAATGCACTTTATAAGCGACCCCAAACCATCCACCGCCGGCGGCGGCGGCGGCGTCCGCAGTCCTCCTCTCTATATATAAAAAAAAACAGCATCCGGCGGCAGGTTTCGATCCGAGGACTTTGCGGCCGCAGCGCGACGCTTTACCGACTAAGCCACGGACGCGACGCTGATATCAGTGTTAGTAACGCGCTTTATATCTTTAACGCATTCAAACTACGTCGTCAGCGGCGTGCGTTGGCGACTCAGCGGCGTTATAGCGGCTTGATAACTGCGTGGTGTACACGTGATACTACAAACCCGATGGAAGAGATGGAAGAGAAGGCGGCGAGGCGGTGGGCTGCGGGGGCCGAGCGCAAGCGCCGCAAGCGGGCCGACAACCGTGCATTCGCACTTTCACATTCTCCCCCTCGGGGAAATGCGGGGGAATTTTTTTCCTTACTATCGCAAAGCTAACCCAACGAGCGTTCCTAACTAAATGAACGCAGGCGCTGCCGGTTAATTACGTATACTTTACCTCAAAATCACCTACAGTTTTCTGTGCGCTAAAAAAGGGGAGATGTATGACATGCGCCAGCAGTTCACGTGTTTCGAACTCTTATGAATATAAACCACTTGGCTTTCGAAGCCTCTGGGTTACGCCGCGACGACAGCGGCTACGGCGGACCGCCGTGTGGCTCCACTTGGGTGCAGCGAGTGAGCTACGACGACAAGTCGAGCCCCTAAAGTGCTCTGGCTTTAAAAAAGCAGGAGTCCTGCATTTTGCTCACGCCGTTAGACACAGCGGGCCGTCTATTATATACTCCAAACGATATGCCGTATGCTTCATCTTCTTGGGATAATTAGCTGAGAGAGAGAGAGAGAGAGAGAGAGAGAGAGAGAGAGAGAGAGAGAGAGAGAGAGGAGAGAGAGAGAGAGAGAGAGAGAGAGAGAGAGAGAGAGCAACTTTATTTAGTCGCCTGCAGAGCGGTTTCGGACGACTCTCTTCATGAGAGGTTTCATCCTCCGTGACGCGGCCATGGAAGTCGTCCCGGCCGACCCTAGGACCTGCGCCCTTGCTTTCTCGCTCGGGTCGGAGAGAGCCACCGCTCCCCCTCCCCTCTTTGGGGTCGCTCGGTCGCTGCAAACCTAGGGCCGCCGAGACCTGCTGGACTGCCTGGAGTTGCACGTCGTAATCATAAGTCTACTTCGCCGCCTGTAAGGGTGGTGGAATCGTCGCTTCTTCTGCTGCCTTCGTCGCGCTGATTCTGCAGTCCCTTATGAGATGGGTCAGCGTGGCCCTCTCACACTCACAGAGTTTGCACACATCACTGTCGTACACCATTGGGCACATGTGCTTCGCGAACAGCGGGGTGATCACGGAGTCCGTCTGTAATTGTCTGTATAGTACGGCCTCCTCCCGAGTCAACCTCGGCTGGGGAGGCGGCATCGTTCGTCGACACAGTCTGTACCACCGCACAACGTCGTTGTAGCTGGTCATCGTATCCTTGGTTCCGTCGTAGTCTTCGGCACCTGCGTCCACGTCGTCCGAGGCGGCCTGGTCGCTGTTCGTCGCGCGGCGTGCAAGTCCTCGCGCGACGGCGTTGGCCGTCTCGTTGTGATTCGCGTTGCTCACCTGGCCCGCCACGGTTCTACCCATGTTGGCCGGGAACCACTTGAGCACCACACTGCCTCTACTGAAGCAGCCGTTGGCTTCGGCCTTGCGCAGAATGCGCGCGGCATCACCGCACACACTGTTCTTGGCATAGTTGCGGATCGCCGTTTTCGAGTTGCAGAGAACCGTAGTGCACCGGGTGTCTGCTAGGGCGAGTGCCAACGCTACCTCCTCGGCCTGATGTGTTTTCTTGGCGTGAACGCTCGCCGCCGTCTCCGTGTCTCCCGTCGTGGCTGTCACCACCACCGCCGCGTAGACGTCTTCCTCTTCTTGGTGTCTCGCAGCATCCACGTACACTGCCCCGTTGTCGCTTGCGTGTAGGTCTACCAGGACCTTGGCCCGAGCGGTCCTTCGTTCCTTGTTATGTTCTGGGTTCATACTGCGAGGGATCGGGCGGACGACGAGCCGTCCCCGCGTTCCCTCGGGCAGCGGTTCACCTGCTGGTTGTCCTCCCACCTTGGGCAGGTACCCTGGGCGTCGGAGGATGTAACGTCCCGTTCTGGCGCCCGACAGGCGCTCAAACTGCGCCGTCTTCTGTGCTTCCGCGGTTTCGTCGAGGGTGTTGTGCACCCCAACGCCGCGAGCTTGTCCGTGTTCGTACTTCTGATGAGGCCTAGAGCCGTCTTGTACGCCTTACGTATGGTCGCCTCGATCTTGGCTTTCTCGCACGCCCTCCAATTGTGAAAAGCGGTGACGTACGCGACGTGGCTTATGACGAAGGACTGGACAAGCCTCATCAGGTTCTCCTCCTTCGTGCCTCCCCTTCTGTTGGAAACTCGGCGGACAAGGCGCATGGCTGCGTCGACTTTCGTGGTCAGCTTGGTTACCGTGGCGCCGTTGACCCTCGTTCGTTCGAGAAGCATGCCCAGAACCCTGATTTCGTCGACCTCCGGGATGACCTGTCCGTTTGCCGTGTGTAAGACGATGCTTGACCGGTCGTCTTTTTTGCGTTTCCTTACGGTCTTCGGTGGGAGTATCAGCAACTCTGACTTGGTCGGAGAGCCAACAAGGCCCGATCCGTCGAGCTGTTCTTCGATTGCGTCTATAGCTTCTTGCAAAGTGGTCTCGATGTGTCCGTCGCTGCCTCCCGGGACCCACAGCGTGACGTCGTCGGCGTAGATGGTGTGGCGGACGGCCGCCACCCTTTCCAACCGATTTGCCACGCCGATCATCACCAGGTTGAAATGCAGCGGGGAAAATGACCGAGCCCTGTACGTGCCGAAGCTGTCGAGCTTCTTTTCGGGCAGCTGCAGGTCTCCCGCGCAGATCTTGGTCGTTCTGTTCGTCAGGAAGTCCCTGATGTAGTCGTACGTCCGTCCTCCCATGTTGAGTTTAGAGACTTGTCCTAGGATTGCCGAGTGTCGGACCTTGTCGAACGCACTCTGCAGATCCACGCCATGCACCGCTCTATTGTCTCTGGTCATCGTGTCGTCGTCCAGGATCTCGTGTTTAGCAGGATCATGGCGTCCGGTGTGCTCAGCTTATTTCTGAATCCTATGAGGGAGTTGGGGGTAGAGCTCTGCGTCTTCTAGGTAGCGTTGCCACCGTTCATGAGGACGTGCTCCAGCACCTTCCCCGCGCAGGACGTGAGTGAAATTGGTCGAAGGTTCTCTATGCTCGGGGGCCTGCCGAGTTTTGGGATTAGGATCGTTTTGGCCGTCTTCCACTGCTTGGGGAGTTGGCCTGCGCGCCAGCAGTTGAAGTAGCGCGTCAGCGCCTCCACTGCCGCGTCGTTTAGGTTCCTGAGCGCATTGTTGGTGACCCTAATCAGGTCCCGCCGCCGAACTTCTGTTGAGGTTCTGCAGCGCGTCGCGCACTTCCCACGGTTTTATGTCCTTGTCTAGCTCCGCGTTCTCCTCTCCGAGGTAAACCGGGTGGTCCTCGGTGGGGGTGGTCGGGAGGTACTTGGCGGCCAGTGTTTTCTTGACTTCGTCCTCTCCCAGTTCCTTGATGGCCCTATGGAGCGTACTTGCAAGGTTGTTATGTTGGATACTCTTGGTCGTGGTCTCGTCCAGGAGGTGTAGTAGCATGTTCCACGTTTTGCCCGTGTGCATCATGCCGTCCGCCTCATTACATGCCTGGTTCCATTGCTGGGCGCACAGCACCTGCAGTGCTTTTCGATCTGTTTGTTGAGTTCGGCGATCCGTTTCCTCAGCCGACGGTTGGTGCGTTGTTTGAGCCAGCGGGCCTTCAGTGAGCTCTTGGCTTCCAGAAGGTGCGCCAAGCGGCTGTCCACCTTGTCGATGTCCTCGTCCATTTCTGTTTCTTGACTAGCGCCGTCCACCGTCTTCATGACGGCGGTGGTCCACTCTTTTATGTCTTCTATGTCGTCGTGCGTTTCGGATAGCGCCCTGCGAAACGCCTCCCAGTCCGTGAGCTTGTGCGTTTTCTTGCCGTAGTTGTTGCGGCCGGCGAGCGGATTCGGACCTCCACTATCATGTGGTCGCTGCCAAGGTCTGCTGCTTCCCGTGTTGCGCCATTGCGCTCCGCGCGAGCACGCCGTCCCCATCTTGACGAATGTCAGGTCCGGGGTGGTATCCCTCGCCACCGACGTACCAGTTCTTGTGGGTTGCGACGGAAGCCCGCGTCTATGGCATCCTGTAATAGTTCTCTTCCCTTGACCGTCGTTCTGGCGTGTCCCCACGCCTGGTTCGGGGCGTCTTCAAGCACGCGTGCAAATCATTATGAAATTGCATTAATGCTTCAAATGGCAAATACATACCGGCTTGTCGAGTCGCCGTGTTTGTTGCCTCATTTCGCTTGTCATTGCATGTTTGAAGGGGTAACCACACTCAGCGACGGCGGCGAGCGGCGAAAAAATCGTAAATAATAGATACAGCATGCACACCACGCCGGGACCCTCGCCCGCTTTTTGGTGGCCAGAAGCAGCCCGCGAGCGGGCGGCAGGGCTGACACTTCTGTGAACTGTTGCGACGAGTCACGACGACGGATGGCATTGGTGCCAGTATATTAATTTTTTCGCTTGTCGCTGTCGCTCACACTCTGTTTGTTGTGCATCCTGAATTACGTTTTCCGCGTCGCTTCTCGCCGTCGCTGCATGTGGCCGCCCTTTCCTCTTGGGAAACTCCCCGCTAATGCGGGCATAAGCGCTACGTGTTAATCGCGTTATTATCTGGACATACCTGTGATAGCCATTGAATGGCCGAATGTGGTATGCGGGAAAATAAAAAGCGCACCGAAAACAGAACTAAAACAAACAGTTCAGAGCCGAGAAGTCTAATCCGTAGTCCACTGCACTAGCCACTCGTTGCCGATCCGATTATCCGGTACCCATAATTCACATTGCGGCGTGCGATTGCAGCGACCGTTTTTGCTCTAAGTACTATTTAGAAGCTCTATGATGGAGACCACGCATATCGGTCTGGGCGCCCGTCCATAGTGGTCGTGGTGCTACAGGAACAACGCCACGAGTGTCGTCCTGTCATGTCGGCCCCCTTGGTGTTTGCTTTGTCGAACGCGAAACTTGCACGAATAAACGAGGCTGTAAATGATTATTTAGGCCACGATCGACTGTTATTATTTGATTAGTTGGCTGGTGGGCAGTGGGCACACATGGCAGCGAAAACAACGTAACACGAAAATTTCGTGTCTCTACTTATTTAAGGTATTTGAGATCGTATTTTTAAGCATTAATGAGCATCACGTCCCTATCTCTCGCGAACTTGAGGCTTGACCCAATGTGCACGCCTTGCTTCGGTTCCAGAAGTCCGCAAAGTAGCGTATTTTATTGCACGTCCCCTGTACACCTTGCAAACAGTACCTAGCACTCCAACCCTGTCTGTTCTGCATGGCGCGAATTTAGCCTGCGAATGAGAAGATGCGGGCGCGCTCGGCGGCAAAAGGATCGATGCTCGTTGCTGTGAGAAATTTCCAATTTTTTCAGAGTCGAACTATTCCCGGGGACGCGCCCTGGCACTTGGCAATGCGTCGCAGCAATGAAAATACGAAAATAGATTGTTCTGCCGCCCAAGCAGCGCCGCAGCTGCGAATTCGCGCGCGAAACACGCACCATACAGAACGTGATTCAAGACTTGGCGTTTACTCGCTTTCGCGGCGCCGTTGGCTGGCTGTCGCTGTTTTTGTTGTCCACCATGCATTTCATCGCTTGTCTCCATTTACTCTCCCTTTTTGCCGTCCTGCACTGACTCGATTTTCCAACTCGAACAAGAAGTGGAGGGAGTCACGGGCAACATCCAGACGTCGTGTGACCGAACCGGTGCGTCGGCAATGGCAGGTACCAACCCGCACATCGACTGACGTACCCCATTTCGGAGGCATCTCTCTCCACGCCCACTCTCTTTCGTCTCACGGTCTCTGTTATTCTATCACTACGTCTATTGACGGATCGATGAAGGTGTGAAGCGAAAATTTAGTCGGCCGTGTCCCCCCTTATTTTCTCACGCAAACAAGGCGCGTCAAATTATGGAATTCCGCGACGTAAAACTTTGCACGTACCTGTTCGTTGCGCCGCGATAGTGATGGATGGCCCTGGTTGTGGTGCCCAGTCACGGGGGTCTGGTGGCGCGAGCGGCACGACGGACCAGGTGTGCGTGTCGGTGGGCAGCGTGATGGGCCTTCCCGTGAAATCGTACATCTGCCCGGGCGGCGTCATGGCGCCCCGCGTAGAAGTACTCCTTGTACCGGGGGTCCCAGTACAGGGCCACATCGCCCTCTTCGAGCACGGCCGATCGAGATGAAACCCAGGCCCCATGTCGCTGCCGGTAGGGCAGGTGAGCTCGGGTGGAGGGAACTTGCCAAGAGATTGGAGGGCTGTTTCCGAAGGCTTCGCGACGCCGAGGATGCGATGCTGCGGCCGGCGACTTCTTTTTCGCAGCTCGTGAGCTCGTAGTTCCGCGTGGCAGTGGTGTTCGTGGCACATGCAAATGACGCATACCGAGTAGGGGGATCAGCCAAAAAGAGTCTTTTTCTTGAAAATGAATCAGATAAGGCAAAATGGTCGAGAAGAAAAAAAATTACTATGTAATTCAATTGGCGATGAGGACAAAATACAAGCTTGTTTTATTCGAAAGATTCCTTCTTTTATAGTGCCCTGAGCGCTTGTTACGGCAGCAAATTATGCCGTATTGACTGAGAAAATTAATCAATTTAGATTAGAATTTTTATTCTCCCGCCAAATCGTGAATTTTTATAACGTAAGCAATGAAGTCATAAGTGCGCGTACTCAAACGAACTACAACTGCACCCGTGTGTACGAGATTTCGGCGCACGTTAAAGATCCTCAGGTGGTCAAAATTAATCCGGAGCCCTCCACTACGGCGCGCCTCATCGCCTGCGTTGCGTCGGCGCGTTAAACCCTACAATCAATCAAATCAACGAACTACAACTGCATCGCATGAGTAACTCTGGCTCTGCCTTGGCCTCCGCGATCGGCTGCCGGCGGCGCGCCGAGCAATGGCGTGACACCGGCAGCCGATCGCGGAGGTCTAGTTCTCTAGCGGAGGCCACGGCTCTGCGCGATCGGCTACCGGCGGCGCGCCGTTGCTCCGGCCGTTCCAATCGCCCGGAGAGAGCGTAATTCCGAAGAGGCTGTTTCGCCGTTTTCCGCCGCACCGCGGCGCGCGTAGCCTAAGGTCGTTTTCCCTGGCGCGGGCGGGTGCAGAGGACGAAAACTCGGGCCTTCGCAAGCCTGTGTGCGACGTTTAATAAAAAAGTTACCGCACACCAATGCAGGTGAAAGGTAGAGGTAGAGTTACTGGTGCCATTAGGGTAGTTACTGGTGCTTTGAATTTTTGACGTAGACTATGCCCGGGGTGATGCATAAGTGAATTCATTGCACAGCAGTATTCTTTTTTGTAGTCACGCATGGTTCCAAAACGCAACACGTTTTCCGGTTTCGTTTCTAAAAATCTCGTACATGTTGTTTCGAACCGCACGGAACGCATATTCCGTGCGTTCCAAGCAAGAACCAAATTATGGGAATCACAACAGACCGAAATCCAACCATTAGTAAACACGAAAATACCCCCCTATGTCGTTTCCTTTTTTCTCCTTTAAACTGCGGTCTTTGACAGATAATTAAAGTAGATGACATGGCAACACTACTTGAAACGTTTGGCGTACCTTTTACCGCGATACTATTAACAGAGACGTCGTATACTTCAGCATCTGAAGTGTATACTGTCCAAATGGCTATCGGCAGTTCTTCCGCAATAGGCAGGGTAAACGTGCTGGTGCCGTTTATTGGCATGCATGCTTGCATATACAAACGTACAAGAGAGACTTCCAGTCTACCATAAATGGACGTGGTCTCAGTAATGTAATAAAAATCTTTACCCGAGTTACGATTGTTATAGTTCTCCCCTTGATGTGTTTATTCACTAATATCCCGAACAACTTACTTACAGCCGATGTTGTGCATACAGATATTAGTGATCAGCTTAACTGCTCACCGAAAAAATAATGCCCTTAATATGTCACGACAACAAATTAGCAAACCTAGAAATTCAGAAACAGTCCTTCGAAAAAATACATATGTAGAGTCGATAGCGATATGAAAGGCACCGCGGAATGTCATGACTTTTTCACTCACGGCAAACAATTTGGTAGCGTGATTGCAGTAGGTACTTGAAACCCCTAAGCATATTAAATAAAACTCAAAAATATGATTGATTCCTACCCGTGGAAGCCTAACAGATTATTTGACTATCGTAGTCGCCTGCCTATAAACAATACACGAGAGCTTATCGGTATTACGCTGTTTTCGCGCACGCACGCACGCACGCACGCACGCACGCACGCACACACCACACACACACACACCAACACACACACACACAACACACACACACACACACACACACACCACACACAACACACCACACACACACACACACACACACACACACACAACGGATACCCAGAGCGTTCGAAACAACTTCAAAGGCAAAAAAAGCATATTTTCGCTCAGCGATATCGCGCGAAAATGGTGTAAACAGCGAAAAAAGAATTCAGCACGCTGGCATTCACTCTGCCCGAGATGCCAGAACCCTTCTCGGCATTCGCCTTTCAAGCAAACGACCACTAAAGCTGCGTGCAAATGTAATCGCGGGTGTTAAACAACGTACGTTAAACAACTTTGTACTTGTAGGATCGAGTCAAAATACATAGACCATATATTCAAGTTTTTCTATCCCGAAGACGCGACAACGAAGGCTGATTTACAACTCAAGGCGCAGGCAGCGTCGGACAGACGAGGCCTCGCTTCAACCTTAGGCCTAAACGGCGCCGCCTCGCGGGCGTGTGGTCGGAGTTAGCAAAATTACACCGCTCCCCTTGCTTCCAGGCCGAATGGGACGGCCGGAGCAACGGCGCGCCGCCGGCAGCAAATCGCGGAGGCCACGGCTCTGCAGCCTTGCTTGCCGTATTTCCTCCCAGATGGCGCTACCATACTCTGCCACAAACGGTGTTCCGTCGTTGCTTTGTTTCTGACCGTATTTGCACCTGGCCTGTTTTCGTTCCGTAGAAACTAATCGTTTCGTGAAACATGGGTTATCCTCGACAAACAAGGTCACTTAAGTCAGCGTCGCTTACGCCAGTCGGCCAGTGTCGTGTAAGACAACTGCAAAGCGGCGGACGACTTTGCAGCTAAAAAAAACATAGTGCGCCCAGTACCAGCAGCAGTGCGCATCGGTACTACTATGCTTACGTGTATTTTCGTGACTTTAATTGTTTAGCGCACTATTCTTACTCCTGCAAAATGAATATGCAATACATTTAATCATAAACAGCTCGTTGGCAATCCTATAAGCCGTGCCCAATTCGCGTTTGCTTTTGCCGCCTCAGGCAATCACACAGCTGGGCTCATATGACATCACAGGTTCTGTTGCGGCAAAGGAGCTAGTGTGTCGCATGGCAATTCCCTTTTTTCTTATTATATAGCTTTTTTGAGCGAAGTGTGCGTTTTTGCGTTAAAAGTGGTGTCAGTAGGATTCTAGATAGGCGATCTTTCGAATGAACCAAACTTGTATTTTGTTTGCATGGCCCCTTAAAAGAGAGATAGGGAGAAAAAGAAGAAAAGAGGAACGAGAAAAAATAAAAGCCAGCTTGATCAGAATAGTTTTAGCATGGTAAAAGAGCCGTCCTCGAAATGAACCAATGGATGGCGGGACAAACATCCCTATGGCAGTGGCCTCGCTTTGTGCCCGCAAAAGATAAAAAAAGGAGAGTCAACGGCAGCCCAAAACTTTTCGAAAAATTTTTGAAAATTAGAATATTGGCGGCAAAAAAAGAAGAAATGCTCATCAGATTCAATTTCCTTACAAAAGTGGCGCAAGGGAGACGTTGTCAGATCTGCCCGATATGGGTATCAATTTAGTGGGGGGACACCACAGCGAAAAGAGGTCAGCGATACATAGCACAAGCGAAGTAGCTTCTCTTCCTTCTTTCCTTCCTTTCCTTCTTTCAAGGGCTTCTTTTAGAGCGGAACCTGAGGTGTTCAAGTGCAGTTCAAGTGTACAGCTCATGATCAAGGGGCGTCTTGGGTCAACAGATGTTGGCGATAACGGGCGGGGAACACGCAATCGAACGGGGGAAGCCTCTCTACAATCGGTAAAGCAAATATTCTTTTTGTTGCGATATCAGCGGCTTTATTAAGGGCTACGCCACAGTGCTGAAGCGAAGTCGGTGCTGAACCCAAACAAGCCTAATTGCCCGGACATGAGTGGGACGCTGGAATAAAAAGTTTTAATTTAAGCAAAACATTAACTGTTTCCGAAAAAAGAGCAATGCACCCGGAAAGTGAGTGCGTGAGCAACATCACTGAAGATTGCGCCGAATTAATTTTCAGAAAGGCGAGAAGAACAGGAAGAAATTTCGCTTAAAAAAGGTAATATTTATCTGGCAACGCAATGAAAGAGACAATTCGATGCCTGAGAGGAGATACCCATCCTAACTTTCTCATCTTTTCACGAAGAGTCGGTAGCTATAACCACGTGTCATGTATATTGAAACTGGTGGGCCAGGAGAATGTTATAATTATATTCGCCGGAAGAAAGTTAGCGTTTTTTTCGAAAAATATTATCGATAGAAATCTGTACTACTGCGGATGAAAACTGCAAGACTGGATCTAAAAGGATGGTGGAGTTTAGTGGATTAAGTAAATAAATGACAAAAATGACTTGTGGGCGACGCAAACGACACCAATTTGAACCGACAACCGCATCGCGTCTTGGATAAGTACAGCATGTGGCCCTGCTAGTGGGGACTCAAGGAATTTGCGAATTCATGGACTGTTAGGTGTTTCAACCTGGCATTACGCGTTCGGAATCCGGCCTCTAAGTACAACCCCCGAATCGGAACGTAACCGGGCAGGCCTAAGCAGAAACGCAATGCTTGTCGTTCCAGCTTCAGAAATGGCAGGAGCTTATAGGTCGCGGAACCAGAAAACACAGCACACTCCAAATTGGAAAATTGGAAAAACATACATGCAGTATATCCTCAAGGGCGTGTCGCCCCTCAGACGTGTTCGCTTGTTTCTAAGACCCCTTAGTAGAGCGACAGCACGGGAGCCTATTAAGCTCAATATGTAGGCGCCAATTAAATTTACTGTAATATATGACTCCAAGATATTTTAGCGAATAAACCGGACGAATGGATTGTTGGTGACAGAATAATGAAATCGATGTTGGGTCTCTAAGTAGGAACATGAGAATGGCGCACCTAATGAAGTTTAAAGAAAATTTCAATGTTTCCAGGTATACTTCCAGGACGTTCAAATATGACTGAAGAGAACGAAACAAGAAATGGATGTCCCGCAAAGAAGAGAAAAAGTGAATGTCATCAGCATAGACATATGTGTACACATCTCGGTGAATAGCTATGGAGCTCAGAAGCACATAGAATAACACAGGGGAGATAACAGACCCCTGTGGGACTCAACGTGTCTGCTTACCAGATTTCTTTGCGAATACGGATACCAATCGGGACACTGGCCAATCACAAGCGCTTTGGAAAGCTCCAAAATTAGCGCAGGTGCAACAACACAATACCCCGCCAAAGCGCGATTTGGGTGACCTTGGGCTTTACTGAGGGTCCTAAATACCAGGAGCGCTGGTGAGGCCGGGTTTTGAGGTGCCCGAGCAGCGAGAGCCCGCCACGACCACGTGGTTTAGTAGAGAGTTTCGGCACTCATATATGCTCCGTTTGCTCCGTTCGTACCTTGTTAACCGGGACCGGAGTGCGCCTGCGCGCGCGGGAAAGGCGAAGAGGACACGCCCTACCGTAACGATCGAATGCGCGGACATGGCGAGGGCCGGCCCGGGGAAATAATCCACCTTACTGGAACGAATGCGCAAGTGCCCAGTCGGGTTCCGGACAACACGTCATGAACTGAAAGGCAAGGGACAGTAGACGGGGGAGTAAACGCGTACACGTGCTTATTGCAGTGCGTTATGCTGGCAAGGGGAAACCACACCCGTTGAAATGACAGTGCCTGAGCTCTTCGCCTGCTGCGAAAATATGTTCCCGGGGCGTGTTTTCCTTCTTCTTAAAAATCCAACTGCGCGCAAATTAACGAGGACGTGAACACACTGAAGACACCACAAGCGCAGAGATTTACCTTCGAATTACCTAGAGATAGAGTGCTCCAGTTTTTGGATTTAAGGATGACTTTCGGAGAAGGGCACATGTGCTACGCGTACGCTCCCAGGTCTGTAAAAGCCCTTTTAAGCTTTGAGTCGGCGCACTCGAAAGTGGTGAAGCAGGGTATTGCACTTTCCTGCTTGAAGTCGGCCATTTCAAAATCGTGTGAGCATTCAATGCCCGATAGTGTCTTACAGCAGGTGGAGAAGCTAAAAAAAAAATCCGGGTATCCTGATCATGTTATTTCTAGAGCAAGTGAAAAGCTGGTAAAGGGGGTAAAGTCGGATAGGGAGGCCATACCACCAAAAGAAAAGCCGAAAAACTTTGCCGTGGTGCCCTATGTTCACAAGATGTCACATGGTATAAAACGAGTGGCCGGGCGGTATGACGTAAAAATAGTGTTTTCAGCTCCTAATAAGTTAAGTAAGATCTGCCCAAAAGTGAACAAAAGGGCAGTAAAACGTCAAGGAGCATGTGGTATTAATCACAAAAAGAAGTTCGTCCAATGTGCTACGGGGGTTGTTTATTCCATACCGCTTGTATGTGGCAAGGTATACATTGGCCAAACCGGGCGTTGTTTAAATACAAGACTCAAGGAACATAACTATTCGAAAGAAAAACGGGACCTGAGCCACATGTCTTCCCATTGCCGCGCATGCGTTCCTGAATGTACCCCTGAATGTACCCCTGTGTTTGAGCGCACAACCATTTTATTCAGGCATAAGAATCAGCAGACAAGAGAAATTGTCGAAGCCAGACACATTTTAAAAGCTGGTTCAGATTGTATTAGTCACCCATCTATTGCCTTGCTTAGTCGCGAAGTCGCCTACATAGATGGGCACTAAACATGAATTTGAAGCCTCTTCAGGGCATGCGTGGTGAAGAGGGGGAGGATATTTCATGTGTGATGGTGTTATCGTCGCGGAATTATCTGTCATTCGTGTGCTTCTGAGTTTTTATTTATTTTTATTTTTATTTTTTGTGTGTGCAGCCGATAGCGCTGAGAATGTGACGTATGTGGGGCGCCTGGGTATTTAATGTTCTGATTTTGTAACAATAAACCAGTTGTGAGTCTGCGCTTGTGGTGTCTTCAGTGTGTTCACGTCCTCGTTAATTTGCGCGCAGTTGGATTTTTAAGATGCGTCAATACCAACTTGCCCAACTTTCGACCCTTTTCCTTCTTGTCAGACCACTGCGTCTTGAAAAAGAGTTAAAGGAAGGAAAAGCGGTGGGGAAATGTTTGACCCCGCCATTGGTGTATCGGACCGACCAAATCTGCAGATCTGCATGCACACGGAGCGAAGTGGTATATTCGCGCGCAAGGCGGTCAGCGCCAGGCAGGGCTGTAGCTTTTAAAACCAAGCAGTGTCTCCGCCAATACTCACGTAAGACATCGTGGGTGTTGGGCGTACCGGCGTAACCGCAGATCGGTAATATAGTGTACCAAGGGCGTAACTGAGTTCAGGCGATCGCTAAAGCAGCAATGATCTGTTGCCCATTTTGGCAATCAACCTTCTGTATTATTTTCCTCATTATTGTAAATGCAGTTTTCTTTGACATCCTATCCTATTATCATGCTCGTCTTTTCGTCTTCCGCTTTATCGTCATCCCCAGGGGCTTCCGTCGCCGAAAAACGAACCACAAACTACCACCGAGGTTTATGTATACCCCAACGTCAAATATTCAGTCAGTCGTCGCCATGTACGCTCCTCGGTGTTATTTGCAGTCTTGTGGCACTGTGTGTGTGTGCGTGTGTGCGTGCTTAGGTGTGTGCGAGCGCGTGTGTGTGTGCGCGTGCGTGTGCGTGCATGTGTGCGTGCGTGTGTCTGTGCGTCTTCACGTGTGTGTGTGTGTGTGTGTGTGTGTGTGTGTGTGTTGTGTGTGTGTGTGTGTGTGTGTGTGTGTGTGTGGTGTGTGTGTGTGTGTGTGTGTGGTGTGTGTGTGTGTGGTGTGTGTGTGGTGTTGTGTTGTGTGTGTGTGTGTGTGTGTGTGTGTGTGTGTGTGTTGTGTTGTGTGTGTGTGTTGTGTG